>JALJCO010010927.1:252500-264483 GCA_023101725.1 Atherinomorus stipes
CTAACTGTTAGCCTATGATTTGTTCACTAATTTACTTACTTGTCAGGGTCTCTGTAGTACTTCTGTGGTACTTCTGTGGTACTTCTGTGGTACTGCGTGTACTTTAACTCCATATCAGATCTGGGTGGAGCGCATACAGCTCCATAACAGGCTGGTCTGTTTTATCCCGTCGATCGGAGTCCGATTATCCATCAATGTTTACAGATAACATCCATGAGAGCTGCCGGTGCCGGTGCTACAAACAATTCTGTTACCTTCAGAATCAGTGTCTCTTCCGGGACGACGTCATGAAATGGGCGTAAAACATGCTGCAATTGGTGGAGAGCTCCGCGGTTCAGTGCAGTCAGCCATCTTACTTCTGTGTTAGAAATCAGATGCTTAGAAAAACTAATATTTACACCAAATTAGTTTCTATAGTAGCGATGGAACATGTTTAGCTTATAAATGCCTGTATTTGACTTTTGGAACGTTTGAAAAGCTGATACAGCTCCTTTAAATATACAGTCTGGCAAGGACTCCAGAGGGCAGGAGGGAAAGCTCTGACAATGAGAAGCCACAAAGCTACGTCGCTGTAGGTACCTGAAAAAAGGAGATCTAGGAATACTAGATCTATTCACAAGCTGCTTGAAGGAGGCAAAGTTTATTCAAATATAAATCCTTTAGTTTGGAAAGTCCTCCATTAGCCCGGACGTGAAATGCTCTGGCAAGGCTTGAGGGAGAAACAAATGATTCTTAACTATTAGGTTTAGAAACAGAGGTTATGGATCCCCAACGACCTCCTGAGTTGATTCCAAATTTTGATGGAACACGACAGGATTAAACGTATGATGAGAGGCTGGCTTAGGAAGAGGACGTTCACTACAAGAGAGCTGGAGTGGAGGTTAACCACAAGGAGAGTTCTCATCCTGCATCCAGAAATTCACAGCTCCAACCAGCAAGCATGAAGGAGGCAGCCTGGAGTACGGATCTCCGAGTTCTGGGGGGGTTCTTGTTCCAGATAAAAGTAGAAATCATATTGTCAATAGACTGAAAAAAAAATGTTAAAGGAATAGTACACCCAAAGAGTGATGGTCCTTCATCCTCTCCTCATCCTCATGCTGAGCAAGACTCTGGAGCACTTTTTAATATCTCAAATGCAGCCAGAGATCTGGGGGGGGGGGTTCATTATCCATCAACTTTCATATAATGGAGTTCACCGGGGTCCGAGCCAAAAAGGTCCATAAAAGTCCACAAAAACTTGTCAATATTCCTCCATACTGCTCGTCCAATGTGATCCAAGTGTCCTGAGTGGGTAGCGTCCAGAATTTACTGGAAACCATCATTTAGTAGATTTTTATAGTCTAAACAGTAGAACATCACATGTCTAGCAAGCACGCATGTTCACGAAACTATGGAAGTCGCGGCAGACGAGATCACGCGTTCTCTTTTTCTTTCTTTCTTTGTTTTAAATCAATATCAACCCCTCTTGGACCCTCTTGTGTTTGTCCCGGTTTGTCTGCAGCTCTGTCGCTCTTAGCACAAAGTAAACAGGGAATTTCTTCTTCTACGCTTGTATTATCGGCAGAGTAGGCGCTGAACACCGAGGCTTCCGTAGTGTTGTGAACCCGCTTCGGTGCGCTTGAAGGAAAAAGGATATCACTGTGTAAGCTCTAAAAATCTAGTAAATGATGGTTTCCAGTAAGTTCTGGAAGCTACCCACTCAGGACACTTGGATTACATTGGACGAGCAGTATGGAGGAATATGGACAAGTTTTTGTGGACTTTTATGGACCTTTTTGGCTCGGACCCCGGTGAACTCCCTTATATGAAAGTTGGGGGAGAAACGAGAAGCCTTCCTGATCGCCGGCTGCATTTGAGATATTAAAAAGTGCTGCAGAGTCTTTCTCACCATGAGGGGGGGGTGGAAGATAAAGTTACATCATTCTGTGGGTGGACTAGTCCTTTAAACAATGATTAAGAAGTGTGTGTATCACTCACTGTATAGAGAGAGAGAGAGAGAGAGAGTGTTTGTGGAGCTGTGTAACAGTTAAAATATCTACTGTTTTCAAAGCCTATAAAAAGCTTACATACAGTATATAAAGCTTAGTTTGTAATATCTATAATACACATTTTTATAATCTAGCCTACAATAAAAACGTTAACAACTGCTACGTTGTGTGTTAAGCTGTGTGTGTGTGTGTGTGTGCGTGTAACTGGTCTGTATGGCTGTTTATGTTTTAATGATCTGTGTGAACTTGGTGATTGGTGGAAACATCCAGTCAGAACAAACGGTGAAATATATCAGCCTGGTTCACTGTATCCTTCTCAAAAACCACGTTCAGAACGAGTAAAGTTTTTACATCACAGCCAAACTAAGAGCAAACAGACTGTAAAAGAGAGATGGGGGGGCGGGGGGGTGGAGGCAGCGACCGATGTGACTCCAGCCGTTTCAGCTCTGACTTGTCAAATGCACCGCGTACGTTATGAAAGAAGTTCACTAAATAACTAAATATCATAGAAACAGAAATAAAGCAGGCTGCGTGTGTGTGCGTGAGAGATGAGCACCGTTCACAGCAGAGATGTGTGTGTAGCTGTGTGTGACCGGCCAATCACAGAGCGCGCAGACAGCCAGTTATCAAATAAGGATTCTCCTTCAGCACGAGCACGGATATGGATGAGTTTTACTCGTATCATGCTCGTACTCCTCAAATATGCTTTATCCGTACCGGATACTCGTCTGAAGCAAGTATCCGGCTCATCCCTATTTCAGACATCATAAAAGTTGTGCATGAGTCAGCACAGCCACCATCTCCTTCATCTCCGTCCGGAACATTTTCTTGTGTGTTCAGCGAACGACATGCCACAACATTTCCGCTCTCATGACACGGAGAGCAGCCGGTACGTGTCCGCTACATCTGCGAGGTACACGTCTGAATGCAGCGTTATAAAGGACAGAGTCCCACGATCACCGCTTTCCAGCACAGGTCTGGGAGCTGCTCTACGGAGACGTCATCTTCTAGCTTAGTAGCTAGCTGTGGGTTTAGCTGGGGAACATGTGAACTATGGAAGGAGGAGTCCATTCCTCCTGTCGCGGCTCAGAGGCAGATGAATGTGAATAATAGTTGTAGAAAAAACAAATGCATTTCTGAGTGGTCTGTCTGCGGCTTCGATCCGATTTTCTGCCGAGGCTAATTTTAAATGACAGATATTTTTCTAGGCCTTCTCTGACAGCGTGGAAGGCCCTGACGGTGCCCCCCTGCTGGATTGTTTCTGTAATGCTTCTTGGTAATGAATGTTATACCTTTGGAAAGTCGGTTTATTTCTTTCGTAAATGAAGCCGCATTTGTTTGTGGGATGAGCAGCAGAGTTGAGTATGTGGGTCACATCAGTGAAAAATTTCCAGAACCTTCTGGCACTCAAGTCATAAAATTTATAATAAAATTTGGCAGGTTTTTCACAGGAGTCACTCACATACGTAACTCTGCTGCTCAGTCCATGAAGACACTGTCCTTTCACATGTAGCACCAGTTAAAAGGTAAATAAACATATTTTCTAACAGTATACAATTCACAACCTACAAACATCCACCAAACACGCATTTACTGACTTTTTCTGTCAAGTTCATACAAGAATATCTAATGTTGTGTTTGTTTTGACATCTTACAGTTGGCAAGCTGAAGCCTCGTCTGTTCTTTCTGTTGGCCGGCAGTAGCTCGTGTTTTCGATTTGATATGAGTCAACTTCTTTGGTTCCATTACACCTAAAAAAAAAAGAAAAAGAAGAAAATGAAACACATTTTATAGCTTTTTCCTTCTTGAACAAGACGTTCTCTCTCCAAATGTGTCAGAAGAAGACACTAGTCTGCACAGTCCGAAGCAGCCTGCTAAAACGGTAGCTGCAGAAACGGGACATCCTAGCAGACCACAATTTCCCATAGTGCTCCAGTCCCGTTGCCTAGCAACTGCAGACTCCGAAGCTGTCTAGTGACGGCTTTTTTTCTGCTTAAAAAAACTGAAAGAAAAAAAACCTGACTGGGACACTCCACTGATCCCTTGTTACCCCATGAATAATATCAAACAAAATAGATTTTTCTGAGGCAAAAACTTTCTCTTTCTTTCATTTGTGGGATGAAAGAAAGAGAAAGTTTCTGTCATCCCCAAAATTTTCCACAGAGATTATTTGTTGTTTCTTCATTTAACATTAAAAAATCTACGAATATATCCAAGTATTCCACTGGTAGCTCTGCAACTTCCCTCCATCTTCTGTGGGATGAAACTAAATACCTAACTTTACCTGTTTTACAGCTACGTGGATTTTTACAATATTTCTCATCACTTTAAAAATGTCAAATAGAATTGCAAAATGATCTGTACAAAAAAAAAAAAAAAGTTCCCAACCCTTCTGTTTGAATTTTTACCCCGTTCTTTGAAAGCCCAGTCATGATTAACTTTGCGTTTCATCGCTTTGGAACTATAATTTATTGTATATTCTGCACTAAATATCTTTTTTTCCTTTATTTTATTTAAACAGCTTTGTATGTTTATTATTCAAACCTTTCAGTGCGTTTGTCCTTGATGCAACCGTGTACAGGATTGAATAAAACTCCTTGTTACTCCCCTCACCACAGTTTTACATTCTAATCTATTTGATCGTTAGGCAGCAAACACCAGGTGTCTGACCAAGTATGAATGTTGGCCTCTTACCCAGGGCTGGCCAACTCTGGTCCTGCAGGTTTTACATGTTTTCCTGCTCCAACACACCTGATCTAAATTCACTGGCTCCCCTCAACAGCTTGTTGTAAAGTTCAGCCCAACAGTGGTTCAGGCGTGTTGCAGCAGGAAATATCCAGAACCTGCGGCGATCCTGGAGGACTGGACAGGACTTCCACCAGTCAAGGTGGCAGCTCATTATGCAGGGTAGCGGCCGCGATGCGTGCTCCAGCAGGGCCGGCTGCACGGTGTAGCGGCTGCGATGCGTGCTCCTGCAGGGCCGGCTGCACGGTGCACGGTCAGGATCAGAGATTAAGGCTCCGTTCAGAACAGAAGGCGCAAAAGTGGCGTCTCGTCTTCATCTTTTTATCCGCGTTCACACGAGCATCGTCATGAAGAAATCTGCGTGCATACGAGAACGCGAGTGTGTCTGGAATGTGATTGGATCTGCACGCCGGGCCTTTAGGTGGCGCTGTGACAGAACTCCACCATGTCCACACGCATGCGGACAATCGTTCGTCTCTGTTCACTTCAACATCAAAACAACGATGAGGCAGAACTGTGGACAGATGAGGACGTAGAATGACTTCTCCAAACGACATTGCTGTTTTTCCTGTACTGTGTGACGTGGCGTGCATGCGACGTGAGCACGGCGTCAGCAGGTCTGCGGGTCCACCATCATTTCTGCGTTTTGGACCGTGCAGACGACGGCGCAACAGCGTTGCGTCCTCAGGAATTCCACTTTGGAACGAGTCTTCAGATGTTTGTCTTCAACATCAGAATAACGCCGTTGCCGTGTGAACGAAAGGCACTTCTGATGAAACAGTTTGCCGTTTTTACCCGCAATCGTCCTCGCGTGAACGGCCCCTCAATCACAGTCAGGACTTATGTGTTTTGTTGGATTCCTTATTCTACTAAATTAAAGCAAATATCAGGAATTACACTTTGAATTCAGCTGATTAGACTTAAAGTGGACCTTGGAGCCAGACTTTATGAGAACATGAAGTGACCTGGTGTAATGTTTCTGTAAGATGACGTGAGTTAGAATTGGTGCTGTTTGCTTAAACTGACCTAAAACCGCGGTTAAACGGAGATTCACTGCCCACAAAACGAGGGCTTACTGTCCCGTAACCAGCGAGGAGAAATCTTCCTGTCTGGATTGTATCCTCATTCTTTTATATGTTGCTCTGTGGGTTTTTTACTTCAATTCCTGATTAAACTTTCCATGACATTCTCTGGATCGCACACACACCTGTGTGTCCGGATCGCGCACACACCTGTGTGTCCGGATCACGCACACACCTGTGTGTCCGGATCGCGCACACACACCTGTGTGTCCGGATCGCACACACACCTGTGTGTCCGGATCGCACACACACCTGTGTGTCCGGTAGAGCAGCGGATCAGTGTGTCCGGATCGCACACACACCTGTGTGTCCGGATCGCGCACACACCTGTGTGTCCGGATCGCACACACACACCTGTGTGTCCGGATCGCACACACACACCTGTGTGTCCGGATCGCACACACACCTGTGTGTCCGGACCGCACACACACACCTGTGTGTCCGGATCGCGCACACACCTATGTGTCCGGATCGCGCACACACCTGTGTGTCCGGATCGCGCACACACACCTGTGTGTCCGGATCGCGCACACACCTGTGTGTCCGGATCGCGCACACACCTGTGTGTCCGGATCGCGCACACACCTGTGTGTCCGGATCGCGCACACACCTGTGTGTCCGGATCGCGCACACACACCTGTGTGTCCGGATCGCGCACACACCTGTGTGTCCGGATCGCACACACACCTGTGTGTCCGGATCGCGCACACACACCTGCCTGTGTGTCCGGATCGCACACACACACCTGTGTGTCCGGATCGCGCACACACCTGTGTGTCCGGATCGCACACACACCTGTGTGTCCGGATCGCACACACACACCTGTGTGTCCGGATCGCGCACACACCTGTGTGTCCGGATCGCGCACACACACCTGTGTGTCCGGATCGCGCACACACCTGTGTGTCCGGATCGCACACACACCTGTGTGTCCGGATCGCGCCACACCTGTGTGTCCGGATCGCGCACACACCTGTGTGTCCGGATCGCGCACACACCTGTGTGTCCGGATCGCGCACACACCTGTGTGTCCGGATCGCACACACACATCTGTGTGTCCGGATCGCACACACACCTGTGTGTCCGGATCGCACACACACACCTGTGTGTCCGGATCGCACACACACCTGTGTGTCCGGATCGCGCACACACCTGCGTGTCCGGATCGCACACACACACCTGTGTGTCTGGATCGCACACAGCCAATAGGAAAGCTTTCTTTCTCTATAATCGGCAAAGTTGTCCCAGAACTTAAAAAGCCTGAAAACATTTGACCAACAGGATGTTTTCCTTAAGATCACTCGAGCTTTAACGGAAAAGAAACCTTTAAGAAGGTGAAGTATTTTGTCACTAAATCTCTCAGAGACGAAGACGATTCAGTGAGAGCAGGAAGCCGCCGTCCTCTGTGGGAGGAGACACACCGGGACGACTGTCGCCGTCCAGCGTTGTTTTTAACACGCAGACATGAGTCGGGTCAGTCTGCTTCGTGTCGTCAGAGTTCTTTTCAGTTAATTGTACGTGAGTACTGACATCAGCCAGCCGTTCAGTCGACCAATCAGATTGGAGGATTGGCTCTCACTAGCTGAGAAGTAAAGATGGTAAACACAGCAGATAAAGGTGAGAGCGCAGACATGATGCCTGTCAGGAGCTGATCAGCTGGTGCATACGTAGAAATCTAGAACAGCTAGATCTCTCATGGTAGATGCTGAACGGTATCAGCGGCGGCCATCTTACTACAGGCAGCTCTCTCTCAGACCTCTGGTTTCTGAATGAAGGAGATGATCTCCACAAACACAAGTAATCATGTTTCACTGAAATCTGGACAGATTAACAAACAGTTTGGTTTCTTACAAACATATTAACATGACTATAATTCTGGAGCTTCAACATGTTGAAATTACAGCATTTCTTTTGAAAACGACTTAATCTTGCAGCACAGTTGTGCATCATGGCTAATAGCTAGCCTACTTGAACAAGTCATAAAGCTGAGACCAGAATTAGATCTTTAACTTAACAGCAAGGTTTAAGTTCATCAGTGACGGTTTTATGATCAACTCTTTCGTTTAAATGACCATCTGTGGTTGTAGTGTGATAAGCCGGGATGTGTTTCTCAAAACCGTTGTAGCTAACGTAATGTAATGTAATTATCCAAACTGCAGTATGTAGCTAACAGTTTAGCAACTATGGTTTTAGTTGACGAGTCCTGTCTCAAGCCGTATTTACACCCACAGACGGAGCTTTAGTCCAGACCTCCCATCCGTCATTTTGTGTCCAGTGTCTAAAAAGATTATGTTTGAATGAACCTACGTGTCCAAAAGTCGGTGAAATTCAGGCGAGGTGGAAATCTGTGAGACAAACCTGTAAGTAAAGTTTACTCAGAAATTTTACCATTTAATTTCATTTTATTGAATGTATTGTCCTATATATATATATACGTGTGTGTGTGTGTGTGTGTGCTGTGTGTGTGTGTGTGTGTGTGTGCGTGTGTGTGTGTGTGTGTACATATATCTGTTACGTACGCTAGTTAACACTGATGTAATATAAATGCCGTGGGTGTGTGTATTTATTGCACCTCGCCCGTTTATTCCAATATTAAAGTCCATGGTTATAACTCGCTCCGCTCTGGAATCGATAGTTATAATCATCAACTACGTAGTTTCATACCTACATCTCTGACATTTAAAACATACCAGACTGATTGAAAATTGGTAGAAAACTGAGTAAGTTATGGTTATTTAAAACGTACATCACCAATAAAAGCTGATACTGTAAGTGAGCGAGCTGACTGTGGTAAGATGGCGGCCGTGTGCGGACGTTCAGCTCCATTGGCCAACAGCGTAGGCGAGTCATCTAGCAGTTATAGATATCTATGAGCTGGAGCAGCAGATGAGTGCTGCTGGGTTACTGGCCGATGACATCATATTACGAGCATGTGCAGAATGTACAAGCGACGATGGCGGCGGTCGGCGTCTGCCGGTGTGTCTCCACCTGGAACTGCAGCACCTGAGCTCAGGCTGGAACTGGATCATACCTTGTGGTGGTCTGGGCAGCCTGCTCTGGGTATCACCCCTGCTGGCAGAGGTCATGATGGGGTCAGACGGGGGCTGGAGGGGCTGGAGGAAGGCCACGGTGGGGAAAGGCACTGATGGGATATGGGTCATGGAGGGGTCGGATAGGGAGCTGGGCACCCCTGCGTGGAAGCTGTCCTTACAGCCGGATGGGATCCTCCACCGGGGCAACGGAGAAGGAGACACGTCCTCGCTGGAGAAGGCGGGGACACCCCGAGGACTGAGGGACTGTTCAGGGGTCGAGGAGGATTTGGGGAGGAGGTGCAGGATGGAGGAGAAGAAGGAGCAGGATTCTGGGGGAGGAATGGTCCCGATTCCACTGTCCAACGTTCGCATCTTGCAGCCGGAGCCTGCGGCACAAGGAGAACAGCTGAAGTGGCTGAGGGCAGCAGGAGGGAAGGGGCACAGCAGGGATGAAGCAGGACGGCCATGGCTGAAGTGGCGCTGCTCTACCTCTACAACACTATCATAGGTGACGACGAGGCCAGCCCAGCACCGCAAAAACTCAAATCTTACCAAGTACATTTTTTCTCATTTCTAGTCAAAATATGTCATCACACTCAAAATAAGACAAAATCAGATAAAGAGAAACATTTCAGAGAGATAGAGGAACTTGTTTTAAAGAGGAAGTTCAGGGTTTTTGACATAGGGCCTCATTTACAAGTGAACCTACTCATCACTGGAGACAGTTTCAACATATTTCATCCGTTAATATTCTAGTCTGTGCACTAGCATTGCTGATGCTAAAGCTAAAGCTAGTGGAAGTCAATAGGAATCTGCTAGCCTGTCATTAAAAACCACCTGATTCACTCCACAGAACATCCTATGCAAATCAGCAGGACTATCTGTGTAAATGCCGTGTTAAACTAGTAAACTCGGCGTGTTAAACTAGTAAAACTAACCTTGTGTGACAAATTATGCATTACATATGGAGGAACTAGTTTCTTACCAGCTGCAGAATGATATACTTTGCTTCTGGGTGGTAGTATTACTACAGTACCTTTGTCAGTGTATTCTGGTTCATAGTGACATGGTTTGATGAAAAAATTTCTAAATCATCTTCAAAATCCGACACATCCTCATGCCTTTCAGACGTGGCCGTAGTTCTGACTGGATATTTGTGTAATCAGATTCCTTCTGTGCACGCAGCAGCAGATGACATCACTCTGCTGCCAAATACAGGAAGTAAAACTTT
Source organism: Atherinomorus stipes (assembly GCA_023101725.1). Taxonomy (NCBI): domain Eukaryota; kingdom Metazoa; phylum Chordata; class Actinopteri; order Atheriniformes; family Atherinidae; genus Atherinomorus; species Atherinomorus stipes. The sequence goes on from JALJCO010010927.1 coordinate 262,579, forward strand.
GTAAAGTTTCTCAGCAGCAACAATCAAAATGCAACGAAATGCAGGTTAGTTTGATTTTAACGTTATTCTGTTAACACGTACATTTACACAGATAGTTCTGAAGTTAGAAATGATTTACCCCTGAAGTTCTGTGGAGTGGATAGGATTGTTATTAATGACAGGCTAGCAGATTCCTATTGACCCTCACTAGCATTAGCATCGGTGACTCCTCCTAGAACTAGAATAACAGAATAACATATGATGAAACTGTCTCCAGTGATACGTAGGATCCTGGCTCTCTGGAAAATGAGGCCCTATGTCAAAAATCCTGAACTTCTTCTTTAATGCAATGTGATTATACTTCAAGAAATATTATCAAGCAAATTTTGCTTGTTCCATTAACAATTTTTTTTCCTTATTACAAATAAATCTTTGGCCACTGTTAAAATAAGTTAAAAAAAAAAGATTTTTTTGCTTGTAATAAGCAAACATTTCTGCCAATGGAACAAGCAAAATTTTTCTGATATTTCTTGAAATGAGATGTATCGCCTTGCAACAAGTTCCCATACTTCACTGAAATGTTTTTGTTTAAGTAATTTAGTCTCATTTTGAGTGTGATGAGATATTTTGACTAGACATTAGAAAAATACGCTTGGTAAGATGTGAGTTTTTGCAGTGTGTCTGACGAGAGTCTGTGAGCTGAAAATCACTGGCAGACTGGAAATGATAACCGAGAACATGAATCAATAAGAGTTATTAGTGTTTACCAATGTTAGCCCTGTTTATGTGGAATGCAGCCACAGATCCGGGTGTTCTCTCTCTAACCGCCGGAGAACAGTGTCTCTCCCCGTCTAAATCTGCAGAGGCTGTATGGGTTAGAGCCGCGCGAGGAGAGGCTTCCTACAAAACGCAGGTGGTTCAGTATAATCCAAGGATTTACCGATCACACCCAAATGTCCTGACTGACTGACATCACGCCCACTTGAACCACTGCTTCGGCGTTACAGATGTGTGATGAGTGTATGGCTGCCTGCATGCACTGGCCACGGAGGAGATGAAAAGCACGTCATGGCTTTGTGTATGGTATGAAACCCAAATACACTGCTGTGTGCTTTAGTTATACAGCAAATGTATCTGCCCAACAGAGATCTTAAAGGTACAGTCTGGAGTTTTTCCGTTTCAGTTGTAAACATGATTCAAACAGAGCCCCCCCCCCCCCCCCCCAGGCTAATGGACGAGCCTCGTTCTTCCAGCCTTCTTCAACGACTCCTGCAGAGCTCAGAAGCAGGCAAAAGCCAAACCAGTATCAACCCTGGTTTTCCAATATGCACTATCTAAAGCTACTTCCTTTATGTTTTATTTGTTCTTTCTTTTTGTTCACAGTCCCATTTAAAACAGACCGATACTGAAACTCTACATATGTAGACTTTGCTTTATTGCACATGCAGTTACTACGGTGAAAGCATACACTTGTGGGCCGAATCTATCAAATGTTGGTGTGTATAGCAAAGTGAGTTATCCCATTACACACAAAAATGCACAAACTGATCTACAAACAGCTAAAAAGGTTCCATCTTTCAAACGTGCTAAATAGCGCCTCTCATCCATTGTACTGCACGCCTGTCTCAATGAATATGTCGATATGGGGCGCTTACACACAAAAGTGCATGTTGGTACTTTCCTGAGTCCCATATGACGCAAATATTTGTCTTTTGCTTAAAAAGGACTCGAGACCCCACTAATGTGGCAATCACACGCGCCCCCTGAGCCTGCTTAATACTGATCAGAAAATTATTGCGAAAAAGTATTAGCCAATCGACTGTCTTCCTCACATTGGCGTGCTAGTCCATCCAGATCAGTCAGGATTTATCCCTGAAAGATTTTCTTTTCTCCTAAACTACTAGGCGGTTACTAAACATCATGTAC
>JALJCO010010929.1:0-121319 GCA_023101725.1 Atherinomorus stipes
AAGCTGATGAGTGGGATGAAAACCATTTTCCTTGACAAGAGGAGTGGGAGTGGATAGCCCAGTGGTAGCGTCGTGGGCTTGTGTGCGACATGACCCCTGGTTGTACCACTGTGGACCCCTAAGCAAGGTCCTTAACCCCCCACCAACTGCTCCCCGGGCGCTTTAAGTAGCAGCCCACTGCTCTCTGATACTCACAGTACAGAGACGGGTGAAATGCAGAACCCTAATTTCCCCTCGGGGATCATACAAGTATAACAAAAAAAAAAAAGAGGAAGCCTTCATTAACAGTCTTCTGATCGGTTGATAGGTGGGTTTCCCCAAATGTAGTGTCATGACCACAAAAACCGAATGGTGGCGGGAAGCAAATGCTGTTAAAGGACCTCGGGTGGATCGCTGCCTTGCTAGCAGCCTCATTCTGGGAATTGCTCGACTGCATTACACTGGGTCAAATTATGGTAAAAAAAAAAAAAAAAAAAAAAACTAACAAAAAGACCCACCTGATCCTCTTTAGTAATGATGGCTGTGATAGTGCCCGAGCCTCACACATCAACTCTTCATCATCCACTCCCCACAAACAGGTCAACACCGCGGCAGTGTGGAAAGTCCTTATATAGCATCATATTAGGGAGAGAAAGCGATATTGGAAAAAGAAGCTTCTCGGGGAGACCCCCTGAGCCGTGTCCAAACCATGTTCCCTTCTTTATTTTGGACATGAGCTACCCCCTACAGTTGTTTTTTTTTTTTAAGATCAGATGTCCAGAAGTAAAGTTATGAGTGTTGCTTTTTCAGTACTGAGATGGTTTCTGATGTAAATTGTCTTAAAGCTGGGAAAATCCTCAAGATTAGAAGAAAAGTCTGATTTATTTAGGGGCCGTCCACATGGCACCGAATTACAGTAAAACCATCAAAAAATTAAGAAATCTGCCCTATCATCGTCACGAAACCAGAGATTAACCTCCTGAAACCGTTCATCTCTGAAACCGTGTTCCAAGGTGGAAAGGTATGGAACCTTGACGCGTTTGTGTTTCATGGGAACAGCGTAACTGCGCAAGGGAAGGTTACGCCCGTTGGCACGTTTCACAAAAACAATAAAGTTCATTGAAAAAAAAAATTCACAACAGCAATGGCATCGGTGAGCGATTGTTTCCAACTGTGTAGAAAACTTTAGCATTTGCCTCGTAAATCCTCGGCCATCTCTACCTTTCTGCTCTTCCTTTGTTGATTTCCAGCGACACGCGGAGCGGAGAGTCTTTATTTGCGCATGCGCTGTCTTGTTCTAGGTTTGGAGTGTTAATAACGCCACCCACAGCCTTGTATGATGTGCTACAGCGGTTTCATGGGGATCGTGAAACCTTTCCCTGGATTTCTGCTATCGGTTTCACACCCAAACCGGCTTCAGCTCCGTGTGGACTAGGCCTTAATCTACATGGGTCATATTGTACTGTATGTATAAATGTATTTTTCACAATATTGAGTCTGGGCCAGCCCATTCAAAGCCTTGGCGTACTCGCTGTCTTTCATTGTGCTGTGTTTTGAACTGGAGCAAAACACCTCCTGCCCCTCGCCTGCATTTTGTGGGTCATCTGTATCATGTGACTGAAACCCAGCTGGATACCAGTCAGGTAAGTTAGAACTTCAAACTAACTGAAATAATTTCAGGAGTCAAAGCAATATTTAGACCACAGGGATTTAAATCTATTGAGGACCAGTAATGACATGCTGGCAAAGAGACTCAATAATTTGTGCTTCTGGGTTTAATCTGATTCAAAACTCAAATGAGGATCAGAGTAAAGTTTACCCCTTTAAAGCCTTGTGTAAGGCGCTCAAATTTGTTTATCGTTGCTATTAAGTTCTCTGGTAAATAACTGCACTTTCCCATGGTGCTATGTGCAGCATTTGGTATTCTCCAGAATACACACCACTCAAACATCCAACTCTTCGCCAGCACAAACAGTAGCAATACAAACTAGTTCAGTGTTTGATTATATGCCTTTATATTTGTTAATAACTTGTTCCCTTTCATAGTAAGTCTAAAAACAGAACTTTAAAGGTATGCTTAGAAGACATCTGCTGTAAATTGACTGTGGTTAAATGCATAACAAATGTCAATATGAAAAGGAGAAACATTATGGTTTAATTTGGCAGAAAATGCACAAGGAGTTTTATAACTCTATTTGAATAGTTTTATTGGTTGAGGAAAGTAAAACAACAGATGCTCACATATGACACCATACCATTTAAATTTAACTCAAACAGCCTCAAAGTTTCAAAGCTCCAAACACACTGACAGGCATCCCATTTATATACCTATAAAGCTAGTCAATGAAAACAGCTGCTGAGCTGGCAGAACACATTTGCTTTAACAAGTCTTGGATCCAGCATGTGCTTGGTTGAGTATTTGTATGCAAATCAAGTCCAAGCATTACACAAGGTGCAATTTCTTGTGTAGTTTTATAGCTTTTCTTTATAATCCATCACATAACTAACTTAAGAGGCAGAATCAAACCAACTCAGAAAGCCGTGGGGAAGTGATCCAAATGAAAATTACATGCTGCAGTTTGATGAATTTGCCTACAAAACAACTGTGTTCAGAGGGAGCGCAGACACAGAATGTCATCCTTGTTGAAAATGACATTGCATGATAGAGGACTGTGTCTGTGTAAGGAGCTTTCACTATAAAACAGTGGAGGCCATTGTCCACACTGCAACTGCATCATTGGCAGGCACAGAGAATGTCAAATGCAGGCTAGATAGCGGCAATGCGTAAGCAAGAATGACTTACTGGCTGGTGACGTGTAAAGAATTGCTTTGTTTTTGCAAACAAATAAACAAAAGAGATTGAATTGAACAAGTAAGCAAGTGTGTTTTGGACATCATGTCAACCGGTCAGATTTAGTTGCAGGAATGCTCTCAGAGAAAGACAGAGACAAACAAACCCTCATTCTACTATGATGGCTGTTGCTATAAAAGGCACTTTAACAACCCCCCCCCCTCCCCCTAAAAAAAAGAAAAAAAAGAGCATTTTCCATGTATTTAGTGATAATATTGGTGTAACTCTAAATATTGCTGTTTTAGTCAACTTAAACATCCTGTTCATTTGCATATTCCTGCATACTCAGTAGTGAAGTTTGCAGATGACACCACCCTATTGGTTTGATAATAATCAACTGTGAAACTTTGTATCAGGAAGAAATTTACAACTTGCAGAGTGTCGCACATAAAAAAACCAATCCAAACCATGGAGCCAGTTTGACAAATAAACAGAAAAAGATACACAGTCCAGTCTGCATTAGAAGAGCTGAGGTGGTGAACGTTTTAGGGTTACCTGAAATCAAATTCAGAGAATTTGCCATGGTCATCTCACATGACAAAGCTATCCTCAGTCAAAGCCTGATTACCCTGCGACCATCTGGAAAGTGATTCTATGTGTGGCCTTACGATCAGACGTACGAGCTGTTTCTTTCTTCAGGCTGTAAGGCTGCTTGATTCACAATAGTAATTCTGACTTGACAGTTTGCTTTTTTTTTTTTTTTCCTTTACTTTACAATGATATTTTATTAAAAGGGAAAAATAATGTTTTTTTTTTAAACAGCCACATCCCCTTAAAAAGAAAGGGAAAAACAGTGAAATAAGAAAAGCAGAGCAAGTTATCTCATTCATGACTTTGCTTCACTATCAATCACAGCTGAGTTTGGGGACTAAAAACACCAAGTTTGTTTAAATGTTAATAAACATCATAGCTACAGGTTTACATTACCAAATAATAAAATAAAGCAGTTTGACACATTTGCAACATTAACATGTTATGGCACTATACAACATTTTGGAGATATGGACCAACATGCTTTTTTTTTTTTTTTTTTTGAGAGAGAGAGAGAGAGAGAGAGAGAGAGAGAGAGAGAGAGAGAGAGAGAGAGAGAGAGAGAACTGACTACAACTTAAATGTAGCTATTTACCCTCTGACTGAATAATTAAAAGGATAAATAATGAAAATTATTTGCATCATGTGTGAAACGAATTGTAATGTCTTCAATTATAAAATGAATTCCGGTACAGTAAAACTGATAAGTTATGTCATGCAACCACATGAGACACGTCCAATGCTATTTCTGCACCCAAATGGAGTGTTTAACACTAGCTGTGTTATACAATGGCTTCTATTTTCTATAGCAAAAGCAGTGGGGATTTGTCAAGTGAAAAGGACTTCTTATTTGGAGTAGTTCCTGTTATAATGGAGTGCCTGTTAGTGGCTGGTGCAGTTGGGGTTAGTGTTTTCCCTTTGGTTTGCAGCCAATTAAAGAACTTAACTTGCATCATTACCAGCTGTGGAAAAGCTTTACCTCCAAGGTAAAAATATGACTGGATTTGGGTAAATGTGAGGATTTAATTCCATTTGCACTCACAAGCTATTTACAAAATAAGAAATTAAACTAAAACTCCACAAACAAATACAAATTTTGTATAGTCAAAATATAACTGGCCTAATTTCCACCCTCACAGTTTAGTTTGCAAACTCGTGAGATAGCCTTAAACTAATGTAACCAACACAACTGAGACCTAAATGGACACTGTATAAAACTCAAAGTCTTCCTGTGTTGTCTCTTATTTCCCCTCTGGTGGTTTCAACCATCAGGGGTGGGAGAAAACATCAACAATGATAAAGAAAGAAAGCACACTGCTGGCCTTGTCATGCACCCACATCAACAGAGCCGTGTATTATGTTTGGTTCATATTTTCCAAAACAAAATCTGTCCGCAACACTATACTCTGCACTTTGTGTTCTTTGGGCACATGTCTACTTTTCTGTTACATCTGGTCACCTGACTTTGAGGGAAACCCCATAATTCATTGCAGAGGAGAGCATCCAACACTTCCTGCAGGGATTTCATCTTTTGAGCTGGGAGGGATCAATGTTCTCTGAAGAAATGCAAGAGTCTGTAATTTAGGAAAATTCCTTAAGTTACTTTTAAGCCTAATTAGTATTTTGTGTGTTGGTGGTCCACAACAGGAGTGACAGTTTGATTGTTTAAAATTGAAGGCTTTAAAACCTCCAAATCATGTACCATGACACCATTATAGCAAAATGCACACTGCCCAGTCTTGTTTACCTGCTGGTGAGCCTTTGCACGTTGCTGAAAGCCATTCACTGCTGCACCATCTGGCTTTTTATCCTCTGACTGCGTGTCATAAACTTTCAGTCATCTTCCTCTTCTATCATTCAATCATCGATGTCTTCCCTTTTCTGCAGGTTTCTCTTTACGCTTCTGATTTGCGGTTACTATCCATATAAACCTGCTCATTATTTATTGTTGCTGGTCACCCACCCTGAGTTTTCCTTACATGAAGACTGAAGACTACGACAGAATGTCACCAAGTGCTCACTCAGAAGGAAATCTATGGGTGATACAAGTTACGTTTCAGCACTATGTTGAGTTGAAATGTTTCCACAGTCGGCCAGAAGAGACAAACACTGGCCTCCTACACTTGGAGATGGGAGTTATGTGTTGCTGGGGGTGTTTATTTAGTTGTAATTTGCAATGCATGATGATAGACTACCTCTTTTATATAAATTACCTTTAAAGGCAATTCCTGGTGTCCTCATCTGGCTATGCAGACGTATATTTGTAACATGGACTGAGTGTACTGGCTGAAAAAACACCCACTAAACCAAGAAGATGAAGAACAGAAGAAGAAAATGGATGCTTGTATTGGAGAGACTTTGCAGAGAATCCACACCTATCCTGCTTTAAACCATGTTTTTATATTACAAGGAAAGGCTTTGAAAAAAAATTCTGAATGCTCAAACGGTATAGAAATGCCTGAGATCAGATGATGTAAAAGAATCAAAGTGGATTATTTGAGATTATTTTGGTCACGATACAGCTAAGTTCACATTAGCTTCTACTTACTATTTTTACGCTTTGCATTTTCACATTTCCTTTCCCATCTGGCTGAATGTAATTCCCTTAGACTAGATAAAGAGACTGCATTGAAATGCTATGGCTATTTACACAGCTGCATACATAAGCCTGGTCTTAACTATACTTTTGGGTTATATCAGATTAAATAAACCTGCTGCTCTTGCAGAGCTTATTGCATAATAGGTACATGATCATGGACACATTTAAACCAGGATTTTGTTTATTATGAGTCTCTTGCAGTAATGGAGATAATCTTTTGGTGAGCCTAAGAGGAATTACTGTTTCTGGCCACCAGCACAGGCCTTACAGACACACTTGGGACAATAGCCACCAGGCACTGGGTGTGTATCAACTTTGTGCAGATTTTCTATTGAAAGAAGCCGTGCCAGGACTTCTGGTGACACCCATCTGTGCTAAGTTGGATTTCTGCAGCCGACCAGGCCCTGACCCAATTACTGCTTTTAACATATCTAGCCTGGGAAAAAGTGTTTGATAAAATCATGTCTACATGTCAGTGTTTCGTGGCTCACACTCCTATTCCGTGAGTCACAAAAGTACAAACCAAGCCTCCAGGCTCAAGAACTGCTATTCTGGGATGGTGTTGGTTTGCTGTCATGAGCAGTGGAAGAAATTCTTAGTCAGATTTTGCCTGTTGATTATGGGTTTCCCTTTACCACTGTTACCATGGCGATGAAGGCAAGCTCAGACATAAACACTGAGAACGACATTAAGATGTGAGAAATAAAAAGGAAACAAGGACTCATCCCTAGTTTAGCCACCAGTCTTAAAATAGCCCACCCCAGGAATGTGTTATGTGTTAATGCCACACTGAAACTGGGTGTGGATTAAAAGAAAAAAATATAAACATTGTGGGATTTGTTATTCCTTGGATGATGCTCATTTTCCCTGGAAGCAATTCTCCTCATCTCTTCTTCTAAATGTACAGAATGGATTTGGTTTGAGGAGATTTTTGTCAGGAGATTTTTGATATAACAAAAACTTTAGACCTAAATAGTTTTTTGTCACAAGGCTACAATGAAAGTTTTTGTGTACTCTCTCTCTCTCACACACCTACACACATACAAATACCTTGTACCGCACAAACTGTATCATGGACACTACTCCTAAAGTAGCTTGACTAGAAACATTTATCATTTTAACATATCAGTGTTATAAACAACAAAGCATGAAACATTATTGACCTGCAAGCATTTCATTTTCTCTGGTACATGCAATGAAGTTACATGCTGCTGTATGTAGGATGCAGCTCCAACTCATGTGGAACTCTTTAAACTTCAGCTCAGAAACATCGTTAAGCAACAAGCCTGCAAGCCAGATTCTGAAAGAGCATGAGATTAAATCACAAATGCACAATGAATTTGAACATCACAATAATCACATGGGTTTAGAAAAGGTTCTATTTAAATCTGTTAATCACACCCCCCTCCACACATACACCACACACACAGAAACATACAAGGAGGCACCGTTCTTATCAGGATGTTGCACAGACTCCATTTGCTTGTGTACAAACTAACCCAGTCTTTAACTTTAACCTTTACCCTAAACGCAAACAAAAAATGAGCACACATACATGCAGAAGTTAATGTGCATGTGCGTTTGACAAATACACTTAATTATTCACTTATTCATGACTGAATAACATAATCTACATATTCAGAAGAAATGAGTGTGTTTTTTGTAGTAAATTAATGGCATGATAGGCTAATGATTAATCAGTCACAATGTCTGTTTGTAGATTTGGTCACGTAGATAATTTCCATCATAAGATGTTAACATTCAAATATGACCTACAAGGAAAAGAAACTTAAAGCATGAACATTTTGCATCTAAATCTGAACGAAATAAAGTTTTTGTATGCACTGGCAAATGCGTAGAAATGAATAGTTAAATGAATACTGTAGTTTTTGTGTTTCAGTCTTTTGTTGAAAAGCACATTTTTAACTGTAATCAAACTTCTTCAGATTAAAAAAAAAGATTCTTTTGATGTCTCCAAGACAGAAGATTAGGCAAAACTTATTTGGATATATTTGTCTTTTAATCAGATGACCTTTATTTTACCAAGAATCTTCTCTCTCTGAATAATGAGAAGTTCACTGTCATCATCTTGGATAACCCAACCCTTCAGATGTGTAATGTTATAAGCAAATATTGGTTCAAAGAAGTAAGAATGGCATCTCTTTACAAATAAAAAATATACATATATCTGTGGCGGCTGCTTGGAATACCGTGAGTTATGCAATAGACACAAAGTGCATGGCCTTGAGTGGGCATTTGCCTGTGTGTGGCACGTCTGACTGCAAACAGATGGGAATGTAAACACACAGGGATGATCCCTAGCACTAAACACACAATAGGATAATTTGGTCTGAGTAAAATACAGGCTTAGAAAAGAGGTTGCAGCCTCAGTGTTTTTAGATTTGGAGCAAAGGGTGGGTTGTTAGGAAATGGCACCAGTACAAACAGAAAGCCAGTTAGCCTCACATAGCCTCAAGTCGCACAGGCAGTCCTGCTGTTATCTTCTTTTTCTCTCTTTCTAATCCTCCATCATATTTCAAACATGCATCCCTTAACTTCAATAACTCTGCAGTTGCCTTAAATATTTATAACATCTGTAACAAGACCAATGTAAGATCTGCGTTTTGTGGCTTAAATACACAGCAGCCCCATAAATGATCATGTAGACAGATACCTGTAGATAAAACAGCTTCCAAAATGTAAATGGAATGTTGCTGCATGAAAATGGCAGATGGAATATACAGAGACTTTTTTTTTTCAGTGCAATGTAGCTCTGGACTCTTTTGTTTGAACTGTTTACATTGAGGGTCACATGTCATCTATAATATATTGTATTATATTTAACTAAAAAGCAGAACTAGAACGTTTGCCAGAGTACTCGTCGGTGTTTGTAGGATTTGCTCTGACCTAAGAACAAATATGATATGAAGATTTTCATGAATATCTCAGTCTTTGTAAAAACATTCATACTGTAATTGTTTGTAAGAACTGTTGGTGAATGGCCCAATGTCCTTAAGAGTCACTTGGCACTTTATCTACCAAGGATGTTCTAACATCACAGAAAATAAGCCAAAGCTCACTTTTAAGCAAACTTTTAGCAACAGCAGCTAAAGAAGAAAAAACAGTTGTCATGGACACCGCAGTGGACCACCAGGGTGTGAGCGCACCAGTGTTTGTCTGTGTTGTGCTGCATGGCCTCCAGTTCTACATGATGCATAGTGACACCCTAACAAGTGCTGATAGTAAACACAGTCAGAGCAGAGTTTCTTGGAAGAAAGCGTACGCATGCTGGCAGAGCCAAGCAGCGTGTGTTTAAAGCAGTTACACATTGTGACCAGTTGACCTATGCATTTAAGAGCATGTTTCCCAGTCACGTCTCAATTTGTTTTTAGTGTTCTCCATGCTTGTCACTGCCCATGCTGGTGGTGTGTTGTCAGCACCATCTGGCACTGTTTACTCTGTTCACCAATGCTGGCTGATGCTCACTGTGCTATGTTTTATTTGTCTTTCCTGTGCTGTGCATTCCAGCCTTTTGGTATTGTTTAGTATCTGTTGGTAGTTTCAGCTAATCTTCACAGAGTGTGACTCATCAGTGGGTCTGGTCATGATTTAAGCAACCCACAAAGTTACACACAGTGTGGCTGCAATGGTTACTAGGTAACAAAAGTCACAGAAAAAAAACTAGTGTGATGTAAACACTGATTAGAGGAAGGACACATTTCATCTGTTAGTAGACAGGGAAGGGTGAACCCCCTCTGTATGAGTCATTTACAGCCTGTTACCAACGCCAACAACAGCATAACGCTGCTCCATGGCAACGGCGTACATCTAAGGTGGCCTGAGGTCACAATGGAAACTGGGGGGGTATCTTTGTTTAGAGAAAGAGTATAAGACACGTTACCACGAAGAAACCAGCTGTGAAACATGATTTGAACATTATCTTATCATCTTTCAGAAGGAATTCTCAGGACTCTTGTTCTTTGGCTTATCTCACTGCCACAACTCCACCCTCTTCAACCCCCACTTGTGTTCCTTGTTTAGCTTTCTAGTGTTCTCTTGAATCCCTCTTTACTATTGACTTTAAATTATTTTCAATTTTTCTGAGATGCTTCTTTCTTCATGCATTTATTACATTTCTTCATGACTGCGCATCTAACAACATGTCCTGTCAGATAATCAGAACTTCATTTCTCTGGAGAGTTATAACGGTGGCATCATTTTGTCTTTCCACCTGACCACGACAAAGCAAAAAGAAGAGACACTTTGCTCATCTTGTGTTACAAAGTAATCTAGTACTAGATTTAATGACGGTAACCTTCATCAGCTGTTGAAGATGCAGCTATCATCATGGCGAGGTCATCCCCATCCATGTGAGAAGGTCAAATCTGCTCTGTGGCCTTTCTATTTATAACAGAAGATTAAGAGGTATTTTTATCCAGTCTACTTAAAGCATAATATACCATGTTACCTTGAGGGATGGGAGATAATTAAAGGGAATAAAGGGATTTCCCGAGGGCTCTTGTTCACATGCATTTGGGATGTCTGGTGATTTTCATTTCATGGGAGACACGTGTGTCTGGATCAAAAGAGGCACGTGTGTCCATTCAGGCTAAAGTACAGTAAAGAAGATCCCTGTAAGAGGTACGACTGTGAACTGAGTCATGCTTCCAATTTAGTTAAAGTATGACAATTGTATATGTTTTAAGTTCTTCATAGCCTTGTTGGGACTGTCATTTTTTCCTAAAAAGGACACAAGGTTTATAACAGGAATCTAGTTTGGCAAGAGATTATATGATAAAGCATTTCAGATAGCAGTATCACTTTTATTTTCATTCTCCTATGCCCCATGAAGGTTTCCCAAACAGGACAAACAGAAACTAGAAGACTGTTAACAGGGAGGGAATGTAAGCATGTGTACCTTTAAGTTTTGGAGCTGATGTCATGAAAGGGAGTTTCCCCCTCAACACCTGATGGAAATCGCAGAAATGTTAGGGGAAACAAGAACAAAAAGCACTTTACAAATGCAAATAGAAGGCATATGTTTCAGTGTTGCTGGAGAATAAAATAAAAAGTGTTTACATAAAAAACAGGTCAGGAAGTCATTTTTAAAAGAGGAGTCCCCTCTCCTGGTTCTGAGAGTCTGTTTAACCTGAACGAAGTGAGCAGGGAGAATTTCCAGTAATGGTTCTCATTGCAGAAAAGTTTAGATCAGATCAGTTTGCTATAGTATAAAAGGTGCACAGTTGTCTTAGATACTGTATCAAACAGCTTGCGCAACATTCTTCTTTACTAAACATTTCTAGAGCATTTTCCAGGAAAGAGTTGCCCCTCTTGAGTCACTGGCTCTAATGACTCTGTTCATGCTCCACAGTTTTTATCCTGGGCTTTGACGAAGGCTGGCAATTGTTAAGAACCTCACGATTCAATTTAGTGTAAATTCTTTGGGTTAGGATTTGATTCAGGATTCATTTAAATGCTTCAATATCGATTCAGAAAGAAGTACAAACCCTGTTGTCAATTTTTTAAATATATTTATTTAATGCCCATGTAAACATATTGTGAAATGTCACTTGACATTTTGAAGCAATAAATCTGAAAAATAAAAATAAAAAATTGCCATTTTGTTGTTGTATGATTTAATGCAGCCTCTCCACATACAATGTAAATAACATAGCGCCCCCCATGGGTCAGGAGGTGAATCAATTCAGAAGATTTGCTAAATTGGTATCGAACTGCACAAGAAAATCTTGCGATGCATCGACTAATCAGTATTTTTGCCCACCCCTAGCTTTGACTGGAAACAACAGGATGAGGAACCAAGGATCATCAGCATCTTATTTGAGGTGTACTGGGCGAGGAGAAATGGCAAAAGTACAGTTTCCCTCAGATCCCCCTCAGAAACACACATCGTGGTCAGTTGGTCAGCTGGTCAGTGACGAGCTGACGTCCACCTGCATGCTTTTAGAAGTCAAACAGCATTGTGGACTGAATGATCTTGAACCTTAAACCAGAGGTGGGAACAAGTCTTTGACCAGGTGAGTCCAATCAGCCCAATTTAATTAATTGTACTGATTGGACTCACCTGTTTCAGTGGCTGAGCAGAACACATCCACCTTATTCCTGAGCTGGCACAAGTAGAAATGACGATGCAATCAACTTCCTGTGAGATACCGGAAATAGCGCTTCGCCATTGACTCACAGTATAAGATGTTGTTTCGGCTAGCCGTTTAGCCGAACATTTCAACATAAGTATTCATAACATTTCTAAACAATTTTCCCCAGAAAAATGTACTTGCACTGTTCGGGAACACGTTGTGTGGTTCGTGGTTGTACTAACAAGCAGAGAAATTTGAATTTGTGGCTTCAACAGAGATTTGTAGAACATGCACCTCAGTCTTAGTGAGAGAGTGGCTGCAGGGCTCCAGACTACGACGTAGTGGTCGCATTTTAGGATTAAAATATCTACTTTTAAGTAAATAAGATCGTATCTCACCTCTTTCAACAAAACATGACCAACCTTATTCCTCTGTAACACTCTGCTCCCCATCTTTGGAATTCCCTCCCTCCCGATCTCCCCAGTGGACTTCTTCCCTCTCTCCAAATCCAGACTCAAAACTCCTGTACAGACGTCTAATTTCACCTAATTCCATGTACATCAATCCAATGTTGTTCTCTGTGTTCTGCTTAGTGTTTTAGTTAAATGTTTTGTCCACTTTGTACAGTGTTCTTTGGTGCTTTGATGAGGCATCTGTCAAATTAAATGTATTTACTATTGTAATTGTTATGCACACAATTATTATTATTATCATTATTATTATGTAGGTACTGATGAGCCTCGGAGCTTTTACGATTGCTCATTGCTTCACAGTCAGACGTGACAGAGCTAAGACGTAGCTAAAGGCTGCTGTTTGCTATTTTTGGCCAGATCTTCATCATCCTCCTCCCATCCCTCTGTTGCAGGAGGCGGAGGGAATGTGACGTTGTCCTGTCTGAGCTGTGACAGCTGATGTTCCCGTAGTTTACCTAAAAAGCTCGTAAAACGTGGGGTAGCATGAACATCTAGCATGTAAATAAATGCCGGTTTCCGTCGAACCGGAAGATGCTCGCATATTTCACGCAAGGGCTCATGGGGCATAAGAATAAGGTGGATACATGACATGGGAAAGACTTGTTGACTCCACAATTCCCACCTCTGCCTTGGACACAGTGAATGAGATGATCCTTTCAACGCTGCTTTCTCGGTTCTGAAATTGGCCAGATGTCTCTCCAGAACTTTTAATGGTATATGGATATGATGATTTAGATACTGACCAAGACAGGGTGGCGTTCACTGCACTTTAACCTTTTCCCGACTCAGGCTAAGGTCTAACTGGATGAAATGCGGAACCATCTGACCTAGCTCAGATAAACAACGTTACTATTTAGCCAAAAACAGAAATACACAAGCAGACAGAAATAAAAGCAAGGATAAGGTCTTTGTGTGCTTGAAATCAGGCCTATCCTGCTGAGAGGCCACTTCTTCTTTAACAAGCCTCTTCCTCCAGACTACTGTAAAGACAAAACACCAAACCCTCTAACCTCAGAGGAGAGTTAGAAAACAGACGGTGATGACAACCCATGGAGCTCAGCACTCTTTTCTCTTTTTTATCTGCATCCTGTTTACCTTCCCCAGTATCTGGATCTGTCAGAGGGAACGTCGGGAAACACCATACTGGTCTGCTCCCCAGGAGAGGCGCGCGAGGTGGGGGTCTGTCAACAGCATGCCTATTGTCAAAAGAGCACTTACCTGACCTTATAAGGACAGACCCCTGTTGGCTTCTACTTCTGAGTGGACACAGAGGGGAGGGACTCAGAGGGTTGGAGGAGGCGATAAGGACAGAAATGGTAATAATGAAAGGGTTAAAGAATGACAGAAGAAAAGTGACATTAACATAAAGGGTAAAAAAAAAAGAAAGACATGGGAGACTGAGGAAACCCCCCTTAGTCTGAGTCACCATCAGGAAGAGAGCCAGACCCAGACAGCCTTTCCAGCTAAAATCCTCCTCACCCCCCTCCCCTTCACTCTTAAGTCTGTGAAGGCTGTCTGGCCTATAAAAAGTCAAACTGGTCTCTGCTTCTTGAAGAGACACAAACAACCGAAGGAGACGTGACACCACATATCAAATGTTCAAATCTGAGAGCAGTTTATCTTTTTTTTTTCTGTGCAAACAGCTGCATGAGACTTTGTATATTTCCTTCTTTTGGAGTACAACTTGTTCTACTTATGTCTTGCTTGTTTTCTGCACTTGGCATCGCTGTTGCACAGTTGCTATAGCAACAGCCGCTAGATATAAACAAGGCAAAAAGAGGAAGCGAAATGAAACTGTACTTTCTAAAATCTGTCCCCTGTTAGACTGTAACTAATGGTAAATAGGTTGGAGAGCGAAAACACATCTTTTGAAAGAATATTTCACATTTATCATCATCAACAATTTCTCCCTTTCATCCTTTCTTTCTTGTCTTTTTTTCACTTTATTTTGCAGGAAATTACTAAAGAAGGCTGAGGCAAAGTTTTTTTTTAACTGGTTCACGCTGCTACCAAAATCTGCTGAGCCTTGCCTTTCTCACATTTGGGGAGAAAAAAGAAAACAGCTGCGTAAAATGATTGGCTGCTGAAGATGTCATACCACCCTGCCGTCACAGCGGTTAAGCTCACAGTGCAGTTTCTAAAGTGGGGGCATTATGTCATGTATACCACATCTATATTTGGTATTAAAATCAACACTGCTGGTTGTCAATGATGCTGTTGATCCAGCGGTGGTGGTACAACACTTTCATTCATTTAAGCTCTGCCACTCCACCCTCTGCAGCCATTATGAGCCATTTCATCATCTCTAGAGGTGAGGCATTTAAGGCGAGTCAGTCAAACACTCTGAGTAGATCAACTGATAAACTGAGTTTCAGTTTTGTGGTTTTGCCCCTGAGAGGAATGTTCCTCCATGTTGCAAGGAACCAAACCAACAAAATGAGCTTTTGTGTTTTTGTTTACTTTAAAACGCTAAATGATGTTACGTCACTGAAGTTTATATGTTAAATTCAAGTGTTTTTTTTTTTTTAAATATTAGATCATTTCAGACAGATATAGATACAAAGTATATTCATAAGTGTTATTATTCTCAGCACAATTTGCTCTCATTTTAGTGTGTGTTTACTAAAAGGGTGGGGGGTGGAGGTCTCATAATTTCTTTTTCTAGTGCTGACTTCACCTCAACAGTATGGTCTTTTTTTTTGGCCTCAGCATCAACCTTTCCCCATTATCTGAATCAGTCAGTTCCTACATTCACGCGCTTCTATTTTTGGACCTTTACTTCCAGACACATGCAATCGTGGGTTTTAATTTGGAAAAGGAAAATGTCTGGACCCAAGCATGACTGCTTTGGTGGACTGTTTTCATCAAAAGCACAGTCAACCTACAGAGTGCTGATGCTCCAGGATTAACCACACAAAGGTGTTTGAACCTAAGGCCAGCTGTTTGGACTTAAGTGGCCGACTGTAGCTTCCAGCGTGTTTAAGAGACAAGCCACAGCTGAAAATGTGGGTCAAATTTGACACAATATAAATAAAGTAGAAGGATGTTAATGCCACCATGGAAAAAGGCAGCTTAGAAGCACAGGCTGTTGTGCTACCAAGGTGACATGAGCTATAAGTGGCTATGCTCTTCAGGTAGGCAGCAGCATCATCAGTGTCAATAACACTTGTTGCCCTGGTAACCCAGAAAATGGTGTATTTTTGATCTCTTCCTAAACTAAGACTTGCTATTTTGGGTGCTTATGTCACTGGCTCCATATGGAGCTTAAGCCACAATTTTCTGAGCAAACACCTGCCATCTCCGAATTCAAAAATCTTTTATTGATATTTTCTTATAATCCATAACAAACATGCTTATGGAAGCTTTACTTATTTTTGGCAATTTCTGGTGTTTAACCTACTGAGACCTCTTTTTGTTATGTTTATATGTGTGTAAAACATTCAATGCAATACCACTGAGAGAATGAAGACCTTTATGATTTGCATGAATAAAAAAACAAACAAACAAACAAACAAACAAAAACTTACTGACTAAACTTGCTGTATTACAGTGAAAAAATTAAGCAAAGCTCTATTTTTATTGATTTTTTTTATTTTTATTTTTTTTTTACCTTGTGGCATCATTTAACAAGATGACCAGGTCCTTTTTTGTAAAGCCAATTCAGGGTACTAGAGTTTCTGTTTGACATGACAACTTGGCAGGTTAACTGTTCAGCCCTTGACAGATGGTTGCTAGCAGCCAAAACAAGAGCTGGACGAGCCCCAATCCCATTAACAACACGCCATGAATGGATGCTTAAATAGTGCCGCTTTTTCCAGCACAGGTGGGGACAAATAACACCAAGTGTATGCTGTAATTCATATCCATTTCCAGGGGTGGCTGCTATAAAGGAGAGGAAGGCATAATGGGAAACACATGTGCCTTAAACACACCATGAACAGCTACTTTGCTGCCTGAGAAGACGCTTCTAAAAAATTTGAGAGAGACAAGCAAAATCAAAATGCCTTATGAGTAGCTCTATGTTTTAAGTCTGGCGACTACACAGTTGATGTAAGCTTACAATGCTAAATACATTGTTTGATTACGCGACAATTCAAATATGATTCATCCAAATTACACCAACAAAGAAACCAGAACAGTACGACTCTATTTACCTGTTTGATTTGAATCCATGCCAAGGTATAGTAAATTCCATTAAAGGATTACTTTGAGTGTCTGCATCTGTGATAAGTCCATGTAATGCACACTTATCAACCAGTCAAAACTCATCACTCATCCACATCTGCAAAAGCATCTGCTGTGATATCTGGGACTTTCACAGGTGATCGTTACAAACTTGAGCCTACAGCAGATCATAGTTTTATTCCTGTTTATTTAGTTCCTTCTGGAACTTTGTAGTAGTGCTCTGTACTGGAATTTTCCAGTTTTGTTTACTATATCCAGTACGCATATCTGACCATCTGACCGGGTCAGTGATTATTTGAGGCAAAACCATGAAGCAGTGCTTCTTCAACTGCTAAATCCCTTCAGAGACAAAAATCTGTGGCATGAGCTTGTAGATCTGCCTTTTGAAGCTTTATGCCCATATTTGTGGCACAGTATCATAACATGAAAGAGTCTGAACCAACAGCAGGATGGGCTAAAGATATGTCTCTTTTTTTTTCCCTATGCAGTTTGAGTTCAATGTGGGAAAGGGCGTTGAGGTTAGTGTGAGCTGGTTCCACAGACTACTGCTAAATTAACATTTTAGATTTCACTGTAAAGTAAGTTTAAGTGAAGACAAATATCAATGCGTTCCCCTAAAATGGGCCTCAAGAATTTCTAAGACAGGAAATGAAGAAAAGCTTATGAACACCAAGACACCACTTTTTTTTTTCTGACTGTCCTTTATCACTTATATCTAAAGGGCTTTGATGAACTGGCTGGAGCTCTATGTGTGCTTTCTGCTTCTCTAACAGAAAGCCTGCAGTGTCGCACATTAACAGCCACTGCTTAAGAATATGGATGGTGCTTCTCTTTAGATAAATGGCAAATGCAGCTGTATACGGCTGCAACCCCCTCCCTCTGTCTGAGTCAGCAAGGCGTAATGCACAAAACAAGCCTTGAGCGAGATGTATGGGGGTGGGAAAAGAGGAAATCTGTTGTCCATTAGTGGCATTTTTTCCAGGGAAAGAGGTAAAAACTATTATTAGAACAAGATGCCCAGGGAAACAACAATGGTGTGCTTTTTAAAAACATGAAAATAGGTATACAGTACACAACACCTTATATGAATATAATTTCAAGGCCATCGCTCAATTACGCTAAATTATTCTTGATTCTGCCACTGTTTTCTGTTCAAATATTTCAGATTGTTTAAGGTCTGCTGTATTGGACTAAAATTAGAAGCCTCAAGCGGACAAAAAGGTTCTGGATGAAGAATGTACACACTTCCAGCACTGACCTGACACAGCATATTAGACACACTGTCAGCTGAAAAAAAAAAGATATCTTCGGAAATAGTGTGTGTGTTTGTGTGCAAAACTGTCTGTGGAACGAGTGAGTCACTCCTGAAAAGAAAAACCACAACAAGGATGTTTCAGACATGAGTTCAGGGCAAATTCTGAAAAGGAATGAGATTTGCTGGTTTGATTCATAGGTGTTTGTGACAAAATGTGGATTAAACATTAAAAAGGAAATCATCAAAAGAAAACGTGTTTGGCAAAGTGGCATCACAGGTCTGTTCGTCCACAGAGCCATAACGCCGCTGGATGGAGGACGGCAGTTTTGCAGAGTTATTAAGGTGACGTGGAAGACGATGAAGAGAGCACAGAGGCAAGGACGAAGGGGAGAGAGACAGAGAGAGAGAGAGAGAGAGAGAGAGAGAGAGAGAGAGAGAGAGAGAGGGAGGCTGGCCTTAGCTTCTCTGCACTAGCAAGTCATCTATCTTTGGCTGTGCTCACGCCCCAGCTGCTGCTGGTTCAAAGTACGGTCATTGGCAGGGAACCAGCCAAAAGGCTGCGAAAAACACTTGCACAGCCACTTCACATGCAGAGGGAAGCAGAAAGAAACAGAATGTCTTTGGAACAAATGAAAGTCTTAAACTCCAGCTCAGCATCACGTATCCTCATCAGGACCACCTCAACATCTAAGTCGCCTTAAATGAGAGAAGTCTTCACTTGATCAATGCAAAATTAATGTTTATTCAGTCAGTTGTATAGCATGTTTGTAAATGCCAGAGATAATAATAAAAAAAAGAAGTTAAGATTAAATAATGTTTTTTTTACTGTAAGACAATGCCACCTTAAGAAATATATATAACGTTCCTGATAAACAGCTCACATCTTATTTGACAAATCTTCAGCTAACACAAATAACCTGGTGCAGCAAACGTTACACACACACACACACGCACGCATGCAAACACATGTTAATCAGTGTGGGAAACCTTGAGTGAAGCAGCCTTCAGTAGGCATTTATAACAAATTGTTCTTATGTACTCTAGTTAATTCAGTTAAGCTTGGAGAGCTGCTACATGGAGGTCACTGGGTATAGTTTCCCAAAGCTCTTCAAGAATTAATATATGGAGACTGGAAAAGAAAAAACTACTTTGAATCTTAAAAATCTGCTAATGAAGCTTAGTTTGATGCCAGGGTAAAATATATTAGATATCCAGAATGAAGTTGTCTGTTGATGAAAACTTTTTGGTTGTTAAACCAGCTCCTTCTATTTTGGTTCAGTGCCAAACTGTCCCGGCCGAGGTCTGAGAGTCGATGTGTAATTAAATGTGTTGTGGAATCTGTTGTGTGTGGATGAGCATGCAGGTTTCTTAGAAATACAGAAAAAGCATGCAACTGCAGTACATTGTGTGTGCCCTCCTGTTCAACCATGCATGTGTCCCTAAACAGGCGTTGCAGGTGTGCAGTGTCTCATGCTCATGAACCATGCATAACCTCTTACCAGGGGTAAGACTGTAAGCTCAACAATACATCACACTGACATTTTTCTAGTAAAGGCCGATTTGCTCTTGGACTGTGAACGTGACTGTGCCAGCGTTACTGCAGCGATTGTTTGATGTGTCTCAGTCAGCACTGATGCAATGCACTGTTTTATTTTTTAGCAGCATGGCTTGCTGAGGTGCGGAAGAGGAGACGTGAGGAGCGGTCTTGTGCCAGTTTTAGAGCGCAGCAATCAGCAGTCAAACACTAATGAGAGCAAATTCAGCCAAAAAGAGCGATGATATTGGTGTTGTGCTGTTGGGGGGAGGCCTGCTTCCTGCTGCAGCCACTTCTGGTTTGATTAATAGCTGACTTCCAGGGAACAAGGCTGTGCCTGTTAATTATATCCAACCAAAACAGCGTAATGGACAAGTTGTTCTGTCTTCCCTTGTTTAAAGTGGATAGGTTTTATTAGAATGACTGAAAAAGTGAATTCTACAAATTCAGAATACACACAATTATTGACCTTATGGATGACTCTCCCTAAAAAAAAAGGAAAAAAAAACTCACAAAAAAACATCAATCTAAATTTGAAGATGAGCAGAGTTAATGTGATCAGGCTCATGTTTTTTTTTTGAGCTGATTAAAAAGAAGATGTGTTTCCGTGTCAGTGCATTGTATAATTTTTAATCTCCATCTGCCCTTAAGATTTAGATGACATACAGTAACATACTTGCAAATCAAGTAAGCAGGTATGAACAGCTACAGATGAACACTTAAAAGGCATTACACAACATGATGTGACTAATGACTTTGAAAAGCTCAATTATTGCTGTCAATGAAAGTTCATCCACACGGATAACTGACTAAATAAATTCTATCCTGCGGCTAATGACGCTCTCAGAAGTCTTTTCTTTAGATAATATATGACGAACTCCTTTTAAACATGAAGCAACAGCAGTTACCAAATTCATCTGTAACAAACAACTGTTCTGAAGAATCTGTGATGAAGAAAAAAAAATAGCTAAAAGGTAATTTTCTTTTGTTTATTTTGCACAATTTCCAGTCACCACACGTTACAAATCAAGACAGAAGAACTGAAACAGAAGCAGATGCCATGTGAGGAAAATGCAAAGGTTTCTAACTGAGTATGACGCACTGTATTTGCCAGCCTGGTCCTGAGGGAGCCGAGCAGGTACAGTGTGCCATATTCCTGCTCATCAGATTAGTAGCACCATGCTGTTTTGTGCATGTGTGTGTTAGGACTTGTGTTTGTCGGGGTTAGCGCACTCAGTGTGATTGTGTGAGTGTATGCGGCCGTGCACACAATGTGCCTCTGACTCAGGAAGGAGTTGTTTCCGATGCCATGCCCAAGCCTTTTCCTGCTGATGCCGGCATATGGGCAGAGACGACATCTAATTTCCTGCT
Source organism: Atherinomorus stipes (assembly GCA_023101725.1). NCBI lineage: Eukaryota > Metazoa > Chordata > Actinopteri > Atheriniformes > Atherinidae > Atherinomorus > Atherinomorus stipes. The sequence continues at coordinate 20,874 of JALJCO010010929.1, forward strand.
CTCTGGGTCAGGTGATCGACTCCTCAGGGCTGGACGGCTGCACCTGCCAGAGGTTTACGGGCAGCTTCATGGGGATAGAAGTACGGAAAACTACGCCCACTTCTTCTCGACTCTTTGTGAGGTGCTCACTCAGGATGGAGGCAGGATGGGATGAAGCTGTAATACAGTATAAATGAAATGACGCACGGAATATTCCACAGGAAAATGTAATAGATGGATGCAAAAATGATACTGTATATAGAAGCATAGAGGAACTGGGGAGGGGGGTATGTTACCTGAAAATAAATTAGCTGGATCAGAGATGTTAAGAAAAAATACCATCTCTGTAAAAATTACAGTATGTTTTTGCTTAATGGCAAATGGTTTTATACTGTAAATTTAAATGTTCATATTAACAAGATCTGTAATTTCTACAGAATGATAGAGTAAATTTTACAGTAATTACCTACTTTTGAATTTACACTTTATTTCCATTAATTTTACCTATGTGAAAAGAAATCACAGTAAAATACTGTGTATTTTACATAAATTACCTGTTAAAATTAAAGTTGGATACTATAAATTAAGCTACAGAAATTTGACATATTTACCACCGTGTTTTGAAATTTACAGTTTTTCACTGTTGCTATTTAACATTTTTTGCTGTATTTTTTACAGCCTTTTTTTTTTTTTACAGTGTATGGTCACTTGCAGTCATACCTGTATATACTATGATGCTGGGGGCGTTAAATCAGTCTACATAAACAAAATGATACTCAGGAGTATTTCGACTGGCCATTATATCAACACATCCTTGTATCCAAGGATATCCACAGCCTTCTAAGTACACAGTCACATGTGTGACTGCAGAGGGACATTCTTCAATGCCACATCACCCTAACTAGAACATACCAGCCCTGCCTAAATAGACCGTCTCCCGTCTCTAAACCCTTATTAACTCCTACCAGCTCATGGATTAAGTCCTGCGATCCAGACAGCTACAGCCCTGTATGTGTCTGGTAAAAGCTGCTCACCCATTCACAATACTTTATGACTGCCCTCTGCCCACAACCTTCCTCTGCAACCTCCCGCAGGGAAACATTTGCAAAACAAGTTCTTAGTTTGCAGGGACAGAAGTGGATGATGAAGAGAGGGGGGAGTCAGGGGTATATTTTACAGATTAGAGGAGGATTGGTCAGTGGGAGCAAATAATGAGACTGTTGTGGTACATCTGCAGTTAAGAAAATTGCCTTACACTGCAAATTTTCATGCACTTTTTTAATATAACCAGTGGACAACATGCCTGGGTAATAGCAGATGCAAGATGCAGGTAATAGAATAATGGAAAAAGAAAAAACAGCATGTTTGTGTATTCTGATGACAATATCTTAAAATCACTGGGCAAAAGTCGGTGCAGTGATATTTTGGGTTCTTTACATACCCCTGAGCTGTGAGTCAAGCCACCCGGAGCAGCCCTGCAGTCAGTTTTCTACCCTGTTCTCTGGAGTCAAAACAGGATATTTCACAAATGAGCAAAAACACTTGAGAACATAAATCAGAAATATTGCTGACAATTTCACTATGCTTGGAATGTGATTTGAAGTGTTGACAATGGCGATAAGTAAAACTGAAGTAAACATGATAGCAATGGAGTGTCAGACAAGATTTAGGTTTTTATCTGTGCCAATGTCTCTGCGCTAAAAGCTATGGCGCAAGTTGCACCATTTTTAAAGTTGACACTTTAAAAATGGTAACAATTTCACAACATATCTCAGGGTGTGGGAAAATACAAAAAGCCTTACACAACTCTGTGCTGAGATTCCAGTTACCAGTTGCAGAATGAGTGCATCTGGAAAAATCTTTTGCAACAGATGCATTTGTACATGCTATGGAAAATATAAAGAGAAAGGCACAACCCTCTCTAATAAAGGTCACTGTCTATGGCACCACCTCAAAACCTGAATATAATAGATTTCATATGCAAAGGGAAACATTGCTCAGTACTTATGGCCAACATAAGCAAAACTTAAGGAAATCACTTCCCTGCTTGTTCTTTGTGAGACATGGCACAAGGTTCAAATCATAACTATACAACTCAACTGTCTTTAAGGTTTGTGTGGAAAATTTTAGGAAAACTGTAATCTGTAAAGTTTGCCATGGTATGGTCACACGGTAATTTCTTTTAAAGGCCTCCTTCCACTGAAAACCCGTTTAACTTGCTCCTTCTGAAATACGGAGGGTTTCCCCTTGTTTACTTACACATGCTGACTTGCTAGCGTTGCGTTCCCCCCAGTCGGCTGTGCTTTCTCAGCAGAGAAACAATACGAAGAAAAGAGCGAATCGGGAACAGCCTTGCACTTCTACGTCACATTGCGAATAGTGTATCCCACGTGGGGTTTATATCTGTCCATTGGATGGCAGGTAACCCTCCACTACACACTAGAAGTAAAGACGGCACGAATGTAACTCGGAGTTGAGAAGCTAATTAGCTAACTGTTTGTTAGCATGGCGGAACAAACTTGTTTGTCGGCTCTATTTCCTGTCTGTAACGAAATAAGAGCGGAGGGCGGAGCTTCCTTCATACACTCATGGGAGCCAGCCAATCAGACGGAAATTCATGAGAAGGACCTGGAAAAGCCTGCCGTTGGACCACAAGCCTCTCTTCTAGTATACAAATACAGCTGGATACAAAGATACCAGAAGGTTTTTTTTTAAACAGAAACGATGCAGAATGCATTCAATAATAATGGAGAACACAGAAATATTAATGAAATAACCATGGAAGTACAACTTTAAGAAAGAAAAATCATTCAACTGGTTTCATGTTAGAACAAAATATTAGCACTCAAACACATATGTAGTTAATGAGCTGCAAAAACAGTGAGGAAACAGCCTCATAAGCCCTTTTGGTGAATTAGAGACTGATGTTTTCCCCTGTGTGAAAATTTGTGACCTTTCTTCCAGTTTACTGAAATTATGTAATGTCCCCCGACAGGTGAGAAAACAAATGGCCAATTATTAGTTTCTCCCCTGAGAGTGACAACATGAATCTGGCTGAAACCTCAGTTGCAGGTGAGGGCATAGTTGTTTGTGTATCGAGTAAGCTTTGTGGAAACCGTGATTGCATGCAAGTTTAGGTAAACATGCCTTACTCAGTGTGTAAGTACAGAAATGTAGCACACACATAATGTATGTTTAGTTTGCATGAGGGCAAATACTTTCCCGTATATTAGTAGATTGTCAGAATTTTTTTTTAAAAAATTGAATGAATAAAAAAAACAATTCAGATTAGAAAGCATCTGGCAGAGAAGTAGTGTAGCGGTTTACCAATCTTTTAGGACAGATTTAACCAATTTTGATGTGTGCTTCTGTGTTTTTTTGTGTGCAGTCACAGCTGCATGGCTCTGCAGAGATCACAGCAGGGTGAGCCAGTGCTCAGACGGGGGTAATCCTCAGGTGATGACATCTCAGTCTCATCCCACAGATATGGCTGCAGCTCGCTGGCCCTGCACCTCATTGAGGTGAAGTGAGTTTAGCAACACTAACAAATGCACATACCTTCTTGTTTATTGTCAGATTTCAAAATTTGGCCATTGCCTGGTGAGTTAATTTAACTCATATGTGGTGTAAGTGTCTTTCCCTCTGAAGTAATGCAAAAATCAGCCAGCAGTCTTTATAAATGATGGCCATGATTAATATTGCAAAATAAAAAAGAACTTTTAGATCAAATTCAGACCGGCTCATGTCATATGCTGTTTCCCAATACGCTGTTGCACAGAGCATGTAGTGTGTTTTGTTAACTGCATGACAAATGCCTGTTTGCCTGACAAATACTCCTCTGATGGCTGTTCTGGTGCAAAGGCAGCAATAAAATGAAGTTATACAACAATAGATGGCTGCCAGCACAAATTTGAAAGGGGCTCTCAGGATTTTAGTAAATGAAGAAGACCTTGTTCTCCCTGATTTCTGTTAAAGAAGCAAAGAAAGATCTTTTGATTTGAGGAAACTGGGCATTGTTTGGTTTTTGTTTTTTATGACCATCTTTGGAAACGCAGCATGTTGCTATATCAGAAGCACACATCCAGTCCACACGAATTTAGTTTCACACACAGGCATGTTCAAATATATCCACATAATACAGTAGGTAAGCACACATTGACACGTACTCTGTCACACCCAATACAAACACTCATCATAAAAATGATGAAAAAATAAATAAATAAGCTACAACTTTCCCCCTGAAATTAAAATTTTCAACAGCTATGAGTGTCATTCAACACTCTGTTTATGAAACTCCTTTAAGGGCTGTCACACCACAACTTAGTGACCATTTCTCATGAAAAATCCACACAGCTCCACTCACACGCAACCTGCTGCGCTGTCACCGCTCTGACATGCTCTGAGCACAAGAATAACTCCTCTGGGTTTTATACCTCCTCAAAATGCAGAAGTTCACCACGTGGCAGTGAGGTGACATCTTCAGCTGTTTTCCCATCACGCCCTGCAGATGTGATGTGCAGTGTTGAGGCACAGAGGTAACTGTGTAACCACAAACTTCCTCTATCTGTGGGAGCAATCAAGAACAGTGGCGAAAGGACCCCCACCAAAGGACCCAGCCTCTGGGCGGCTCTGCTTCCTGTGATGAAAATACCCCGGGTGGCACCTTTTCAGCTGAATGATGAAACACAGTGAATGGCTACATTACGATCATAGCAAACTGAGCTGAAACTGCAGCGTATTTAGGACTTAATACACATGTTTTTAGCTTTAAATATTTATTTTGAACTTTGTTATATAATTCTCAAATTTGAAACAGGGAAATAATGCAATCCCAATGAGTCTGAAAGGGAGTAAAAACATGCATCTGCATTTCTTAGCAAATCCATTTCAAATTTGATTCACTTAATGTTTTCACCCTTTTTTCTTCCTCAAGAGATGTTGAAATATAATTACATAATTGACATTTTTAATTGGATTGTGGGACTATGTTTCAAATTTCAACTAAATTAGCCAAGCATGCATTTAATGGAGGACGTGGGCACAAGATGGATGGGTCATCAATACATATTGCTCACCTCCATCAATAATCAAACAAAATCTCTCACGACTTTGACATAAGAACATGCCAACTGTATGTTAGATGCACTTAGATTAAAAACTGTGCAAGAAAAACAAGCACAGCACAAGAAAAGCTCTCTGCAAACAGCTTTGTGGCCTATCCTGTTCAAACAAATCATCTCCTCTTTATCCCCTAAAATCTTAAAATTACATCCATGTTACAGTAACTGGAAGTCAGTGTGATGTTTGCCAGTGTGATACTAATCACATGACATCCCAAGCAAACTAAAGTGAAACTGAATCCGTGGGGTTTTCCAGCAGCGACTTGCTACACACGAGCATTTCAGGGAAGAGGATTAGCCTCATAGCGCCCTTTTTGGCTTCACCAGTAATTGTTTCCTTCAAGCAGTTTGGCACCATCAAAGTCCAAGCAGGGGCTTATTTGCCTGCCAAGAAGAAGAGTCTTCTATATGAACGCTAAAAGCCAAACAAATCAAAAGAGATTGGGTAAGAGTTATAGTTCATGTTCATGCCCTGCACATCTAAAGAGAAAGAGAAAAAAAGAGCAGTTTTATATGGCATCTTATATAGCATCTATAAAATCTTATCCAAGCAGTGTTTGTTTGTGTGCAAGTTAAAGAGTTTCCAAACAGCTGGTGGGAAGTTGGTGAGAGGATGCTGGCCAAACATGAGCTTTAACATAACTGGCAACGTGCGAACCAGGAAAAATGTAAGGGCCCACACACATTTACGGACAAAATGCTACATGTTTAGCTCAGTGATATGTTTTCCCTGACGATGAGCAACAACTCTCAAACGGTCAACTTGACCCTGACAGGTCTGATAAAGACATAAAACAGATGCTGAAAGCTGGCTTAGCCCGGGAAGGAGTAAGTCCCCTACTAGAGTTTTAAAATATCACAGCTTCCCAACACCACACACGGGAAAATTTCCTTTAGGATACAAGCTTTACCAGCAACAACTCACTTTACAGTGATTCATTTTCACACCTGAACTTGATTCATGTTCTGGTGTTGGCCACACAGTAATAAATGGACTTCTCACTAATGCTATTTCCAGAAAAAACAACGCAAAACAAAAGAAAAAAAAAACAGTTCTTGCAAATATGGGGTACATAATCAAGGGAATATATTTCAGCATTATAAACCTTGCATCAGCCAGGAATCTGATGCAAATCTCCCTTCAGTAGACAAGAAATCCCCCTCCAAATCACCGAGGTAAAATCATTAAACAAGCCCAGGTGAAACAGGTTATATTAGCGGGCCCTCTAGAGGCCCGAGGTTCCAGCAGTTACACTTTCAGGTTGCCACTAAGCAGCTGAAGCAGAGCAGTAAAGAGTGTTTAAGACCACCACCTTTCATCGTGAAATCCTTAACCAAGGTGATTGCTAATGTCCTGTCCTCACATCTAGTTCACCACATTCATCTTGCATACCAAGTGTCAACAGTCCCTACTAAAGCAGGCAGAAGGAATGCTAACAGAGCATTAAAACCAACTGAAATGCACCATTTTGTGAAAGTATATGTTTTCAAAGTGTCTACATCAGCACTGATTCTTTGAAATTCTTGTCAGTACACTGGTTATTCCGGTAAATAATCACTGAAATCACTTCATGGACGTTCAGCTGAGCAAGCTTGCAGGGAAGTGAACCTTGTATCTGTGAGCCCCCTAGAGGTAAACATTTTAACTGCAGTCTGGCTCCCTGCCCACAGGTTGCATCTGCTAGAAACAAAATGCCTGAACTCTCTAATGTGACACATGGCACAAAGCTTCAGACATATTAAATACATTCCACTGGTTGAGAGTGTCTTAACGCTTAAGTATGTCCTGATTTTTACATCTGAGTGAACTGGTTAAACGATTATATTGTACAATACATTTAGTCAAACTCTGTCCTCAAACTTGTGTAAATCTTCTCTTTACTTGGATGTGCTCCTTGTGTGCATCATGTGCTACAGTTGGGAAATTCCTGCTTTCTTACCCAGCAACTCATTTTGTTTGTTTATTCTGTATTTAGATGGAATCAAATGGCTGGAAGATCAGCTCCTTACTGTGCATGAAACACTGTTACAGGCAGCTCTCTAACTCCTATATTCACTGCTGCATTTGCATGTGCTTAAACAGAAGCCGCACTTGAACGCATTGCTGCCAATCTCTTCTTATTATTCCCATATTCCTCCGATAACATCCACCATCTCTTCAGATTGACGCCTATTAAACCTGCTGAGTAGGAAACCAGCGTGACCTCGCCTGTCCCCGGCACACTGTGTCTCCTTTCCGCAGCCTGGCACAGCGCCCAGGCGACTGCTGCTTGCGTGCCACCACTGTTTGTGTAGATTTGCATCTGGGCTCTAGAGACAACTGCAATAATTCACCAGTCATTGTGTGTGTCAGTGTGCTTGCGTGCGTGTGTGTGTGTGGGTGTGGGTGTGTGTGATCTCAAATGAGTCTGCTGTCTGCATGAGGACTTTTCTCTCTACCTCATTTTCACTTCTTCTTGAAAGTGTTCCTGTGCCATTCTCCCAGGAACAATAAACATTTAAACAGAGGGGAAAGGGTTACCGTACCAACCGCTGCTATGATGTGAGGAGCCCTCACTGTGAGCTGCAGTAACACAGACGCAAAGCAGAAAGAAAAGGAGCGCACAGGAAAGCTGTTTGATATCAACAGGGTGGACATCCGGTATACAAAAGAGAATAAATAAATAAATGAAAGTCTAAATGCTCGCTACTTTTAGGGGTGGAGACATGCTTCTCATTTTTCCACACTCTGGGGAAAAAGTATTCATGACAAACGCATATATTTCAGAGAGTGCCTACCAGGGACTATGCTGTGAGCACCTGGAAAAACGCTCTCATTTATCATGCCCATGGCATGGGCTTTTATGTAAACTACAATGCATACAGCCTCCTTGATGAATGAAGATGTCTTCACTGTGCTTTTGTGCCTAAAGGAAGTTTTAATCATTGTGATGTCAAAGCTTATTTTTCTTTAGAGGAAAATAATTCTAGCTCTTAGAGTCAGGCAGATACTAGGACTTTTTATTATTTTATTCACCAGGCTTTCAGGTTGACCCCATCGCTGGTGGCAGTGATTGTTTACAGATATGTCCGAAAAGTGATGTTGCGTTTAGGGTCAGTCAAATGAATTAAAGGGCTTTACAACATTACAACAAATCAAAGCCATACAGGCCACGCTTTGTTGCTTCTAAGATGTTACTTCTGACTTGTTGAAATGTGTGTGGCAGTCTTTAGAGGCAGAAATGAAAAGGAAATCACAGCCCAGAGAGCAGATATTCTTCTGGTTAAACTCTGAATTATTTGTGAAATTTCTCCCTCTTACGTCTGTGGTGCTTTAAATTTACCTGTGTGATTAAGGATTTTTCATTCCTTCATTCATTTAGAATAAGTAATAAAGCACAAATTTCTCGTTTATGATGCAGCCTCAGTTAAAGACTTAGTTTATTTAATTCACCTTATTGCTCACATTATAGTCTGAAATGACCTCTCCAACTCGTAATCTTTTCACCTTGAACATTTTTCTCGAGATGCCTCTCTTCATACACCGTGTATTACATGTGTTAATTGAATTTTTTAAACGAGTAACATTTGGCAGAAACATCTTTTCATCTCAGGCTCCTTTCACAGTCAACAGATGCACGACACCCTATTATAAATCATGTTTTCTTTAGTCTGGTGCGCATGTGTATGTGGAGGTGGTTTTCAGCCACTTCCTTTTATAAAAACTAACCAAGGACATCATGTACTGAGTACAACTGCTTTCACTTTAAAGCGCAGCCACAGAAAGCTTGATGACGGATGCACAAGTGACATGTTTTCTGTTGGAGACTCAGACACAAACCCTCAATAATGAGCCTCAAGGCAACCTAAGACGACTGCTCAGTCACCTCCATTTATTGCAGCAACTGTGTTTTTGTAATTGTCTTGGTTTGTGGTCCGCTGAGATGTGTGCCCAACACAAAAACATCACTGCACAAGCACATGTAAACACACTTGCTGGAGCTACTGACAAAAACAAAAGGACTTTACTGTCTGGTGTTGTTTGTCACTTGGTTTTGTTGCCATAGACTAGTTAATTTCTCCAAATTTCACCCTGCAGCTAATTTCCCATGATGGCTTTAATCTGCATTGTCAACACCGGGACGATAAGCACAACAGGCGTCATGCTAGTGGTTTGTGGAAGATTAGGAAAAGAGTGAACAAAGGCGGCAGTTTTGGCTGACTGGCAAGGCCTTTCATGGGTTTAGCGGTGGTTGCTCTGTACATTTTGTTCAGCTATGGGATATGTCTGCTGACAGCTATGCCCGCCTTGTTGGTAGGTATCACAGAGTCTCTGCTGCTGGAGATTTTAGAGCTACAGTACAGTACTATGCCTTCCCCGGAGGGGAATTTAGCCAAATGGGCACCTGCTGAAAAGGTTTTACCTTCATGCCCATTAACTGTTGTGGAATTAAAGAAGATCCACAGTGGCTTGATCCTGAACAACCTTGTATTTCTTTCTGTTATCAGCTACATAAAGAAAAAAAAATCATTTAGTCATTTCTGTCTTTGATGAAAAATCTGATAAATAATCTGGATTAGATAATTTGTACCTATTTCTTGAGAGTTGTGTTCACCAAACTTTGTGACATGAGTAAAACAGCCAAAAATAAACACAGACGTCATTAATTTGAAAGGTGATAACAGACTTTACTTAACTCCTGTCAGAGCTTTGTAATGTTTGAGTGACAAGTTTTTAAAGCACACTGGCATCACACCAGCTCATCCTCACGTACACACCCACATGCTGCAGCTCCTTAGGTTATCGCTGTTCTATCAGCAACACCGATAAGGATATCTGCCACACACACACTCACACACACACAACAAAAACTTTCACAAAAGTTGTAATGAACTTTTACAAAAAGTGTTTTCAAGAAATGAAGCCATAAGAGTGCTGTAATTTTGAGAGTTGTGTATGTTTGCACGTTTTCTTCTCCCTTTCTGGAGTCAATTTGCTTCATTTTTTTTTTCTAATTTCATTAAATGTTTATCTTTTCAATGCACAAAAACAGTGGGCACATTTCCTCAATTTCCATAGAAAAGGACAGTCCTGTCACAAGCTTTGCACATGAATGTGAAAAATGTTCTCTCTCTTTGGCCACAGTTGCCTGAGTTGTTGGCCTTTAAGCTACTTAAAACGGTTGACCTCATGTGAGAAAATAGGGAACGATGGATGAGACTAGAACAAAATGTCCTAGACGCTCAGGGTTGAAACTAGGTCAGGAAGCTTGGAGGCAAAGCGTGTGCTTCCTCCTGCTGGTTGCTATATGTATTGTACAAGGCCAATATGGGTGCACAATGCCACCAGGAGGTGGTTCAACAGATCATCTAAATTCTCTTTTCATTTAAGCAGCTGTCTGCAACTGACTGTTACCTGTATATAACTCACTGCAAATACTAACAAAGACTCTCCAAATACGTCCTTCAACTGTCCAAAAACATTTGTATATGTTCATTTAAAAAAAATGAAATAAAATAAAGCTGCCATAAAAGCAGTCGTATATACTGTAGTATTTTAGTTCACTGCAATATTTCACTAAAAACATGTCATATGGCAGTAAAAATGACTATTAAACCATTTGGGTGAAAATTGATTCATTTGAATTTTTTTAGTAGCTTTTTTGTCCAAAATTTGATCATTTTCTTCAAAGACCATTAAACCATGTTAGAAACATATTTTTATACCATTTTTGTACCTTTAGGCTGTTGCATGTTAAGATTTTAGATTGAATCTCTCTCTGCTCAAGAAATAAAATGTTTTTTTTGTTCATGTACAACGGTACTTGCGTGCGCTGTATGAAAAAAAAAGTTCAAGGACTTTTACACTGACAACACGCCTGGTTGCTCTGGTACCCACGGAGACAGGCATCTGGTCTTTGACCTGCCATTTGATAAACAGAAACAATAAAAACACGAATTGTAAATAATCTATGTGCATCTATATTGCGTGTTGAGTTAATTGAATGTACTGTGTGAATGTATTTGCTCAGCTTACCTCAGGGATGAAACAAATTAAGATTTGATGGCCAAAGGGGGGGAAGAAAAAGAAAAGTTTTAAATATATTTAAAACAGCACGATAGTAGACAATTCTACAAAAACACTTTTCTGTTGAAGAGTAAATCACTACTCAGTTGCAAAATAATTTCTGCATGTTTCCTTTTTTGTTTCATATTTACAGAATTTCCAGCTTTTGGATTCAGCATCAAGGGTTTGGATGCATTAGGTTTAGTTTTGGACTGTTGCCATCTTGACTGGAGTCAGATGTGAAAAGGTTGAGTGATCCTTGAAAACTGATTGGACAAAAATAAGCTTCTTTGAATAAATTACAGATTACTTTTTTTGGAGATATTTTTTCTTTAATGATGTAATGAGAATGGCACTGTTGTTGTTCTTGCACAGCAAGCATCACGGTTTCCTGGAGCACAGCACTTTGTTTTAGTCTTGAAGATTTCTCCAAGAAAATGTGTTTCTGTTTGCAAGAACCAACTGACCCTTTCAGCTTCCTTAAAGGCCTAACAAGCTTGCATCATTGGATGCGGTTTTTTTTTCTGTTTGTCTATACTTCACAGACGATTGGTGAGTAATGACGACCAGTACAACACTGGTTTAGTAAAGCAAAAATTTGAAGCTATTCCAGCTTTAAAAGCGCATCGATCTGAACCTCAATCAGTAAGTGAAACTATTTCAGATGTCTGTGCTGAGTTGGCATTAGGCATAAGAACAGATTTAAATTACAAACATCACTGGCACGCTTAGTGAAAAGGCAGCCAAAAGAGCTCACAGTGCTTTGTGTTATTACATTTGTTCACAGGGCAAATGAAAGAAACTATTTGCTGCTTCCACAACCCCCCTTCCCATGCACTTCACATATTTTAAAAGCCATTTTAACCTCAGGTAACAACAGGATAAAGTGTAAGCATCATTATCTTTCTTGATCATTGATGGTAGTTACAGGTAATGAGAAAATTTACAAACTAAGACATCTTACTGTTGTTGCTGCTCGCCTTCAATTTCTGTCTAATCCTGGCTTGAACATGTTGAAAGTTCTTTGTTCTGAAATAGTCCCAACCTATTTGAAATTTTAATGGATGCAAACTGATCAGGAAGTATGCTAAAAAAAATGAATCCTTGACTTCCATATTTTTTATTTTTTCATGTCAACAGGTTCCACATGTTACTTCAACTTAAAAGAAATAAGTTAATCATAGTTTGTTGTTCACAGTACTTAAATGAATTATGTTCATGCAACACATATATTATGTAGGGATAACATGAGACAAAATCACATTAAGATAACTTAGAAAAAATGATCTAATCCAACAAAAAACCTATTTTGTATGTTAACAGAACATAAATTGTTTAAATAAAGTCAACAACTGCTCTGATTTGCTTTTTTTAGTGTACCTAACAATAGGGATTAAATTAATGGAAAAATGCAGATCCACTTTGATGTCTCATATAAAGTTACAGTATACATTTAAATAATGATAATAATGATCATGATAATAATAAATCAAAAATACACAAACAGTTTGCACAGTTTGAAAATGTCTCTATGTCAAAAAGTGACAAGACTTTTCCTAAAAAACATACTGTATAGGAATTGTTCGTAAGGCATAGAGGATATATAAAGTAGAGCTCGTTTTGCTTGAATGTCATGTTGCAAATAAAATTAATTTCCTAAATCAATTTAGTTTATTAATACCCTAAGCCTTCCTTTTCAAATCTGAGCTGCCTAGTATTTCTACACTGCATTTAACAAACTAAAATGTTCAGGTAGACTCTTGTTTTATGTCTTGAGTTACATAATGTACAAAAAACTCAAAGCAGAGTTCTATTTTTATCAGCAGTTTACCTCCTGGATGTTTGCACCACCAAACACCAGTTATTTTGCTGTGCTACACCACTGTTTTAGTCCATCCATGTTTAGGTTTAATGAGTTGTTTGATTCACTGCAGCACGTCACTGCTGTGCCTTAGTCATACTTTTCCTTTTAACCTGTATTGTTGGTGATTTCTTCATGCTGTGAATGTGCATTGCCTTGAATGCTTAAATGTGAGTCCTAGAAAATATACAGTGAAGAAGGGCTCTGTTTGAAATGCAGTGGTCGACAAGTCTGGTAACAATCGTTATACCCTATTTAGGTTTTCTTAGATCACTGACTTGATCAGCCAGTGAGCTGCTTGACTCTGGTAGTGATTACATGTTATACTGCAGTATGTATGACACATTTTGATTGATTCCGTCAAACCGGCAAAACATCAACCTAAGTCCTCCTTTACAGCATGTTCTGAGGTTAAATCTGATGTACACAAGGATGAAAAATGTGATACTTAAAAATACAGTGATGCAACCAATGTGAAGACTGCACTTTCATTACATAACCTTAAAAAGAAAAGCAAATAAAACAAAACAAACAAAAAAAAAAAAACAGTTTGATGTCAGGTACGTTAGCACGTTAACACTGCGGAACATGTTATCTCCCCCTACAAGACATGTATAAACCATGTCCACTGAGGTGTTGAGGCCAATGTGCGTATTTGTACCCATGCATAACCTATTGTGTAATCTTTCTGAAAAGAACACTTTTATCTCTGTGCACGTCCTCCTTTAGAAAAGCCTTGGACACTGTGAACTTTTACTCCAGGAAAACAGAGAAAGCTCATACTTGGATTTCAAGATGGAATGCAAAATGAATGCAACAAGATGTGATTATGACGCATTTGTGGGTTATGACTGTTATGAATGCTGATAACATTTTTTATGTCAGTGACAAACAGAAGCAGCACAGAGTGCAGTGTTTTGCTGAGTTAGCCAAATGCAAAGGGAGCTTATAGTATTTGCACTCTTTTAAAGACCCACTCCAATGAAAATCATGGTTTTCATCTCGTTTACATATTCATGTGACATTTTTCTTATAGAGGACATATGTTGAGGAATCTAAACTCAAAATTGCATTTCTGAGTATTTCTGCATCCAAATCATCATGAACCAATGGCAGGCCCTAAAAGGCAGACTGGCTTTCATATGTCTGAGAACGTTTTGAAATAACTAAAAGGAGGACTGGAGTGGGTCTTTAAGGTCAGATACAACAGAGAAAAGAAAACAGACATCAAATTAAATCTAACACGCAGAAACTGTTCATATTCAACTTCAACTCCACTGCAACGCTTTGGTTTGCAGGACTGATCATAAAGTGAGAATAATGGCCGGAGTTGGGGATTGACTGACGCTGAAAGTGTGTGGTCCGCTGGAACATTTGAAAGGTTGAAACACCTTTGCTGCTCAGGGGAGATAGTGGCAACAGCTGTTCAAATACTCTGTTGTCTTTTCCCCTTGATCCTTATCTTCTAAAACCCCAGGCTGAGAGCACTTCTGCAGGGAAGCTTCTGCGTGCAAGAAGAAAAACTGACAGTGGAAAGAATCTATTCCAGAGGCAGAGACACATAGGGAAGTGAGATTAAACTGTTCCTGCTCCTCACCCAGACACTTTGTAGCGCTGCCCTGCATACACTTTTAGAGAGAGGTTAACAAGGGGAATAATTAAGGAATAAAACTATCTGCTTGCACTTTCCTTCTCCCTTTCTGTTCATGACTTTTTCTCTCTCTATAGCTTCTTGGCCGCTCCTCTGTCAACTCGACTTCCCCTCTCCCAAAGCCCTTTGTTGGCTCTGTGCTCTGCTCTAATCTGGCAATCCTTTCCTTCCTAATTTGGTGAGTCATTACGGGAGTGATTATCTCAGTACACACTGTGTGAATTTAGAGGTGAGACAATAAAAAGGTGTAGGCTGCTGAGCTATCTGGATGTGCAGTATGTAGCTGGAAATACAGAGCATATGTCTCAGTGCTTAACCCAGCACAGAGATTATCTGTAAATATGCCAATGTGAGCGCACGAAGGGATGTTGTACTGTTTCTTGTATCACTTTATTTTATCTGCACAGTAATCAGCAGTCTGGTTCTTGTATTGAACCTCAAGTTCAAGTGCCTATTTATTACCATCCAAGCCTCAGGCCGACCAGGATAAAAAGGTGTGAGTAAGACCATGCACACGTGACATGTAAACATACAACTTGTAGAACAAGCAGCCAGCACACGATGCAACTAGACATGACAATGAACAGTAAGTGGACATTTTACAAGGATACATTTTCTGCATGAACACGATGACTGGTTTATGAAACTTACACAGATTTAATTACTGTATAAGCTGGTGTGATTCAGTTTCATTAACACCTTCTAGAAACCTGCATTAAAGCAAATAATTAAGTTAAAATGACTCATTTATTCAGAATGAAATCTTATCATGCTCCACACTGATAATATAGACAAGATTAGAATTGATCCTTGATCAGGTTAAATTAGGTTGTCTTGCTGAAATTGTATTGAAAAGAATACCTTTGTTTTGATTAAATTAAAGGACAAAATGTTATGACCCCCAGTTTGTCGACCCACCAAAATAATGAGTTACAACAGAGGACGGGTTAAAATCATTAAAGTCCTTAATAACACAATTTTAATGAGAGTAATAAAAGCGGAATCCATAAGCTGATCAATAAGTTGTGGACTTTTTCCTCTGTGATCGCAGCTTTCTGATGCAAACTCATCTTACTGGAAGGAAGGCAAGTCATGTGTGGACCCTGTGCATGTGTGAATATGAATGTAAGTGACTGCCATGGGCAAGACTCCCCCTCCGTCCACACAGAGCTCGTCTCCACACCTCCCCCGATCGTCAGCTAGATTTAGTGGAGATTTAAAATGAATAAATCACAGTGAAGCGCTCTCTGTTGATGCAGTGATTAGACATGAGCGGTTGTGTTTAAGATTGCCACATGGTGGCACTAGACAACAGTGCTTCTGCTTGTAATTTCATTCCTCCACTCATCAGAGCCATGCTGCAACCAAATCAGACTCATTTGACCATTTGATCTGCATTTGCTGGAGTTTTGAGTTAAAACTTTGAATAAAGCACATATTTGACTTATTTACAAGAGAACTGGGATTGAAAATGAAAAAAAAAAAAAAATGATAGGAAAAAGTCAGCTTAATGAAGCTGAAGATGAAAATGATCAGAACAGGAACCGGATTTGGTGTCGTGAATCAATAAGTGACAATTCTTGCACATAAAAATGAAAAACCTTGATGAAAATATGTGCTGTTCATTAATGTTTGAAGTAAAAAGTTTGCAATTCTGAAAGCTGAGAGAATTTAGATGTAGATGTGCCCACCAAGCTGCCGTGAAGGGTTGCCTAAGCAGGGATGGAGCATAATAACAGGACTTAATGTTCAGCTGGGTTGTTATTGAGGTAGTTCATTATCTTGCCACTAATAGCAAACACTCATGGAAGAGATGAGCGTGGGAGGATATTGTGTCAGAGTCTCATAAGGAGAAGTCCACTGCTTACAAGGAATTTAACTAATTAATCAAATGCCCCATTAATAGCATGTTGTTGCTGTCGGTGTGACCTGAATTAAAATGTGCACGACTGTCAATGCCTGAGGGCCTGGAGGGGAACTCAGTTTCTTTTAATTGTCAAATATCTGTTTGTGATAAGAGACTTTTTCATTCCAGCACACTCAGGAGTTTCATCCCTTGGCACTCACTGTCTGCAAGCTCGACATAAGGCAGCAATCAATTGCTAATTCACACACAAGTGGACAGGAGTCTTCAGTCAGGGCAGCAACTCAAAGGCACTAATTCAACAACTGCTCAGCCTATTTGTATCCCAAGCGGCTGTTTGTAAAGATCCACAGTGACCACACAAATACTGGCTTCGTGATTAATGTCCCCGCTACACAGGACTAGAGTTGCGGATAAAGAGAGGAGGATCGATAGCAGCTTTATTGATAGGGCTCGTAGAATAAAGATGACATTTGCTCTCTTCAGGAGATCTTTTAATTTGTCATAGTAAGTGAAAATGTATTTCACTCTCAGCAATAACACACCTTGGAAAAGGTCATGCAAGAGGCGCGAAAAGGGGTAGGAAAAGGCAGAAAAATGATACAGCGAAAAATAAAGAAAAGACAGATGAGGGCTAGACAGAAAGGCAGTGGTTAGGAAGAGGGGATGGAGAAGATGGAAAATAACTTTACCCAACAATAAAAAGTGGCTTTGCATGCAGTGTAAGTCAAACCCACCCACCGATTTGCTCCTTCCTTTACTCACATGCTCACACACTCATACATGCGCTTTTATTGTGTATTTAGAGGAAAAGCCTTGGTGTTTGAACAGCTTTGGTATCAAGTTTGAGTTAAATAAAAGCGCAGACCTCCCTTTGAGGCAGTACATGTCATACAGGGAGCATTGAGCCATCAAGCCAGGCGGCCAGAGGCATTGTTGAGAAATTACACAAGGGTTTTTTTGTGATTTGGCCTTGGTTTAACAAGGGAGAAAAGGGAGGGGAGAATGGGATAGAACATTCAGATTTCAAAGCAAAAGCAAAAGATTCAAACATCCAGGGGGAAGGTTTTTCCTCTTCGTCTGCAAACAATTTGTTTTTTTATATAGAAGATAATGCCCACTTCCCTCTCTGTCATTCCATCCCATTTCATCCTCTTTCTCTGCCATCCAGCCATCCTTTCTCTGGGCCCTCTCACCCTCCCTTCCGTTATCAAATGCTTTGTGATCTGGGCGCAGTGTGGGAGCCTCCCCACGACAGCATGCTGTGATGTGAGCAGCTTGCTGCCGAAGACGTGCTTGTCGGAGGCCGGATCAATAGGCAAGGATTCCACACACAAAGATGAGGTGACAGGCAGAGACTGTGAGAAAGGGGAGCGTGACCTTTGGAGAATACAATTTAAAACATCTCTTCGACACTGGCTAAGTTAACTCTGGCACCACGCTGCGCCTGCACTTGCAGATCGTTTATTTTCCTGGACAGTACCAATTGAGGGAGCGGAGGGGAGGAAGGGCTGGGATTGGGATCGGGGTGAGAGCAGCAGCGAGGCGGGGTGATGGTGGGAGGGGATGAAGAGAAGAACACCAATTTGGGCATGTTGTGCTATCGAATGTTCTTGTTTTTTCTTCTTTTTACTCTCCAGCTCTGTCTCTTCCTACACTCTTTCCTGGTCGTGTTTTATCAATCATCCTGTAGAGGTTGTTTAAGAAAGCAGCCTGAATGTAGTCTTTAAGGTCTCAGATGTGGTCTGTACACACACGCTCTTCACACAGGGTTCCCTGAAGCTCATTTACATCCCATACACCACAGACATGCTCCAAGTCTGCACAATTAAAATGAAAAGCTGACAGAAAATCTATATTTGACTGCCTTAATGATCTAGTTGCTTCTTTTTTGTCCTTTTCTTTTTCACATTTCTGCACTATTTCCTGTCTTTTCCTTGATCCTCTGTTGCATATCAGCAGACAGCGTAACCTCCCTTTTGCCAAATATTAAAGTGAACACACTGGAGCGCGAGTCCATGCAGTCAAGCCACTGTGGAGCCACTGAGAAAAATATGAATGTAATTTTCAAAACCATCAGTCTAAAACTGCTCATGACTAACAATTTGTCAGATGCATTGATGAATCTAACAACTTGACATGCAGCCTACTTAGCAGCCCTGTATTTTTCATGTAGTATGACTGACTTTTTGAAAGCATGTAATCTATGTATTCATGAAGGATTTCATGAATTTTTTGGTGTTTGGATGGAGAGAGTGAGGTGTGCAGCTTCAATCTGTTTATTTATTTATTTATTTATTATCCCCCCTCCTCTCTGGAGGGGCTTGCTTTTCCTCTTTTCAAACAGCAGGGGGCAGTGTTAAATGAGTTATCTCTTTCAGTGCTGACTTTTTGTCCTCTCAGACTGATGGGGCTGCTGCAGTCTTGTCTGGATGAAGATGAGGAGAGAAAGGGGTTCAGGCTACTGCATTGCACAACATAACGGTGTATCAAGAAGAGGGCTGAAAGGAAGCAGGGAGAGTCACATTTGCAGCCTTTTTCCACTTGTTTAACATCTCAATTTGGTCTGGACAAACCCTACTCTACATGTGTAATTACCACTGACATTGTTACTTTTTCCAGACACAAGTTAGGGTTACACTTGGCTGATTAGTATGCTTTAAGTCCCCGGGGCAAGTGTAAATACAACCCCCCCCCCCCCCCCCCCAAAAAAAGAAATAACAAGAGCCTTTCAAGTGTTAGTCATACATTTGTTTTGTTTCCTTTTTACTCTGTCCCCACCAATATTTAGTTACTCTTATCAGTAGCTCTCAAGGACAAAGGGAGGTTCATATGCAAGGTTTATTTTCTTGCTTTTGAAATTGCCAAGTCGTGAGCGTATCATTAGCTTTATGAATAATTCTGGGGGATTTACCATCTACATTTCCTGGTTCCGGCATTTTGTATTGAAAATAATACCCTATCATTGTAATCACAAATCATTTGATCTCCCTTTCAGCTGGGACAAAAGGGGAACAATAACAGCCATATTTCCTCCAACAGAAGGGCTTACACTAATGTGTATAACAAACCGTTCGTGGCAAAGATTACATCTTCTAGGAAAATTAACATTCATTGCCACACGGTAGAAGATTAAATCAATTTCTCTGCTTCCGTCACATCATGTTATCAGCCTTGAGATGGTAAACAGACAGTAAGTGCCATCTTCCTCGTGGTCCACAGGCACTCTAACACACATCGTAATGGGTTGTCAATGTCTGCGTGATAATGTTTACAACAGAGAGGCATCAGTATTCACATGGCCTAAATTTCTTGAGGAATCTGCATTGGCACACATTTAGCTGGTACTTAGAAGCTTTCATATGAGAATTAAAAGATGACAGAGAATTTTGTTTGGCATTTACATTATTTTGTTCCCCCGCCACACACACACACACAGAAATTGTGTATATGTATATATATATATATATATATATATATATATATATATCTGTATATATGTGTACAGTATACTGTATGAAATGAAAATGAATTGAAATGAAAAATACTTTATTTATCCCAGGAGGGAAATTCATTGTTGTAATAGCCTGTCTTTTTTTTTTCAAACAATATAACATATTTACAACATAACAATAACAAGCATAAAAAACAGTGCAACAATAATTAAGTTAACAGTCAGTCTTGTTCTTTAGGGTGATGCTGCTGGCAGGAATGAATTTCTGTATCTCTCCGTCCTACAGTGAACCTGACGCAGCCTCCCACTGAACACTCTACTGATTCTTTACCGTGTTGAGGAGAGGATGTGAAGAATCCTCCATCATCTTCATCAGCTTGTGCAGCATTCTTTTTGAACGATCAGCTCCAGCAGCTCCAGAGTTATTCCCAGCACAGAACCAGATTTCTTGATCAGCTTGTTTAGTTTCTTCAAGTCTCTGGTTCTGATGCTGCTGCCCCAGCAGATGCTGCAAAGCTGATTGCACTTTCCACAAGACTTGTAGAAGATCTGCAACATCTTGGTGCAGACGTTGAATGATCTCAGCTTCCTTAAGAAGTAGAGTCTGCTCTGACCTTTCTTGTAGATGTAGTCAGTGTTGCATTTCCAGTCGAGACTGTTGTCCAGCTGAACTCCAAGGTATTTGTAGTTCTCCACCACCTCCACCTCCTCTTCCAGGATGTAGACAGGACTATGCTGCTTATTCTTGCTCCTCCTGAAGTCAACAATCATCTCTTTAGTCATGCTGGTATTTAAGATGAGCTGATTGTTACTGCACCATTTCACAAACTGATTGACAAGTTCCCTGTACTCGGCTTCTTGTCCATCACTGATACACCCCACAACTGCAGAGTCATCAGAGTATTTCTGCAGATGACAGGACTCAGAGTTGTACTGGAAGTCTGAGGTGTACAATGTAAAGAGGAATAGTGAGAGTACAGTCCCTTGTGGTGCTCCAGTGCTGCTGATCACCATCTCAGACACACAACCTTTCAGTCTCACAAACTGTAGTCTGTTCGGCAGTGATAAATCCAGGTGGTTGTGGAGGATCCACCTGAAAGTTACGGAGCTTCTCACATAGTAAAGCAGGCTGAATAGTGTTAAACTGAACAAACGGCTGAACGATGGGCTCGTGGAGGTGAGAAGAACCAGATTTTGATCTGATCTTCTTAAAGGAGGCAGGGCAGAGGAGCAGTATGCATTCTTAATGGATAACTTAAATTCAACATCTTATTTTCTCTGGTGGAGCAGCTGACAAACTGCTGGAAAGTTGGCAACGTAGCAGAGAGGGAGATGTTGTTGAAGTCTACAGAGATCGCCATGAATGAGTTTGGATGCTGTTTTTATAGTTTAGCCACGACGGAGCTGATGACATCACAGGCTATCTCTAGTGCGGTACCTGGTATAATATAAACCGCTACCAGAAAAACACAGGCAAACTCTCTGGGTAAATAATTTGGACAGAAACTCGCAGCTAACAGTTTGATGTCTCTTGTGCAGATCTTCTCCTTGACAGTGACGTGTCCTGGATGGCACAAATGCTGACTGACCAGCACTGCAATTCCACTTTACTATAGCTTCCCGCAGAATTGTTAATTTCAGTTTGCACGGACCGTCTTGAAGCCGGATACAGACGCATCACAGTCGGGCATGCGTTCATGCAGCCATGTCTCAGTGAAGCATATAATACTGCATTCTCTGTACTCTTTCTGACACTGTTAGCACTTCAAGCTCGTCCATCTTGTTAGCTAGCGATCTCACGTTACTCATCAGAACAGTTGGAAGAAACAGTTTAAATCTCCACCATTTTTCCCTCTGCCTTACCCTTGCCCTGCATCCTCTTCTCTTTCTCTTTAAAGGAATAGTGCACCCACAGAATGATGTGCGTTCATTTTCTACTCACCCTCATGCTGAGCAAGACTGTGGAGCACTTTTTTAATGTCTCAAATGCAGCTAGAGATTAGACAGGTTTTTGTTTTTTCCCACAATTTGGAGTCGCTCAACACAAAAAGGTTCACAAAAGTCCACAAAAACTTGGCAATATTCCTCCATACTGCTCGCCCAATGTAATCCAAGTGTCCTGAGTGGGTAGCGTCCATAATTTACTCAAAACTACATCATTTAGTATATTTTTAAAGTCTAAACAGTAGTACATTGCAATTTCTATTAGCGCGTTCGTGCGAGTTCATGACTCTACAGAAGCCGTGGGAGACAAGATCGCGCATTCTCTTTTTCTTCTTTCTTTGTTTTAAATCAAAAGCCAACCCTTCTTGTGTTTGTCCTGGTTTGTCCACTGCTCCTTCGCTCTTAGCACAATGTAAAAGCAAATTTCTTCTTGTAGTCTTGCATTATCAGCAGAATAGGAGCTGAATGCAGTGGCTTCCGTACTGTTGTGAACTCGCACGAACACACTAATAGGAAGTGCAATGTACCACTGTTTAGGCTATGAAAATATACTAAATGATATTGTTTCAAGTAAATTATGGATGCTACTCACTCAGGACACTTGGGTTACATTGGACGAGCAGTGTGAAAGAACATCACCAAGTTTTTGTGGACTTTTATGGACCTTTTTGTGTTGAGCACTGGTAAACTCCATTATATGAAAGTTGGGGTATAACGAAAACCTGTTCGATCTCTGGCTGCATTTGAGACATTTAAAAAGTGAGTCTTGCTCAGCATGAGGGTGAGTAGAAAGTAAATGCACCTCATTCTGAGTGTATTATTCCTTTAACTCAGCTGGGATTTGACGTGTTATTTCACTAATAATGTTGATTTGGGAGAGTTTTAACAGTTGATCCCGGGGGTAAACAAATTTTCTGTTGCCATGGATACATATCATAACAAGTTGTAAAAAAGCCTTAGAAAAGTCTCCTGTGTTGCATAGCCTTCAAACCAGCATAAAAAAATCCTCCTATATATATCCCCCCCCCCCAAAAAAAAAACCAAACAAACAAACAAACAAAAAAAACTCAAAAGCTAAGACAAAGCTATTGCAAACTGCTGCTAACTAGCAGCGCATTCTAGAACAGAAAATAAATAAAGATGTAGGCTATGTGTATATATATATATATATATATAATATATATATATATATATATATATATATATATATATATATATACAGTATATATACTGTATATATAAATACATGCATAAGGGGTGCAACAATACAAAAAATTCATGGTTCGGTTCAGTACTTTAGTGTTGCAGTTCAATATTTTTTCGATACAATATACAGTATATACATACATATATATATATATATATATATATATATATATATATACATATATATATATATACATACATATATATATATATATATATATAGATAGATAGATAGATAGATAGATAGATAGATAGATAGATAGATAGATAGATAGATAGATAGATAGATAGATAGATACACACACACACTGGGGAGAGTGATATATCCAAACAAGAAATTTAGCTCATTTAGGATGGAGAAACCTTTTTCCCACTGACCTCCTGTTTACCCATGTTTCCCCTCATTAATGAGTCCTCTATGAGAAGATGATCAGTTTGGTTTATGATAATGTAGAATGTGACCCTTATCTATTCCCAAAGAAAATAGAGTGGCTCCTCAAAAACAATACTTCTGCGACACAAAAAATAAAATAAAACCAATTTTATCTTCCTCTCTGGCCTCACTGCCCACAAAATTAGTGACACATATGGTGACAAAACGAGACGGCTCCAACAGACCCTATGGGAGGTCTTACATTTCCTTTCCTCCCATGAGTCCTCCATTTGGCCCCCACCACAAAAAGCCATCCTGCTATTTGATGTTCCGCAAAAAGCAATTAGCTGGTCACATTTCCTCATGTAAATGAAATGACTTGTTTCTATGGAACCTGCAGGACCTCAAAGACATATTCCCACTGCTGGCGCATGTGACACGAGCTCTGCCAGCATTAACATTTGATAAGAAGGGTCGTTTACAACTCCCAGCAGCTTGCCAGCACCAGACAGTGACCTTTCAAACAACAGTAAATTTTACAGACCTTTAAAGGAAATGCGCCCTGCCTTGCCCACGTTGCCTCATCATCTCTAATGATTTCCTCATTTTGACTATGGCACGTGTTGTTATTTTCCTCCTACATAGCTTAACCCACGCAGTAAAAAAAAAAAAAAAAAAAAAAAAAAAAAAAAGATTCCTTCATTGTTCCTGTTTGGTATTTCAATTCAAGCCCCCACTGTCTGGATTATTACTCATGAGGAGCCTATTTATTCATTCTGGTTCCTTTTTTTCAGCATAGACACATTCTTCACCAAACTCTTTCAGGTTACATGGTGAGGAGCTTGTTTCTTTTGCCGTCGGTTTATCATTCCCACATTTAATCTTTCTTAACACTTGATAGAGAGGGCTGCAAAACATGCTGCAAATGATGTTAAATAAAGAAAAGAGACAAGATTAACCTTGGAAGTTGTACAGTATGTGGACTCTTTGAAAGGACTGTGGGTGAATAATACATTAATACTGCACAACTGCAGAAAGAGTTGAAATAACAAACAGGATGGGCAGCACAAATCAGCACTGATACATCAACCTTGAGAAGCAAGAGACATCAACTGAGAATGCCAGCAGTATTCATACATGTGGGTTAAAAAAGCAAAGGATCCATTGTATAAGAGCATCTCATTCTGTTATGCTGTCTGCTTGCCATGGCAACAGGATGTTCAATAGTTTCAATAGTGCATTGAAATCCTTCAATCTTCCACTATTGAATTCTGCAGATAATCAGGGAGATTTTTTAAGCGGCTTTATCTCAGTGTTACAAAGTCACCCATACATTTTTTTTCTGCTGCTGGTAAGAAATAATGATTGTGATGCACTGTAACCTCAACAGCAGGCATATGACATAAACGGTGCCTGATCTGAGATACTGTTTTATGTCCTCCACAGTTATAATTCACAGATCTCTGCAG
This sequence comes from Atherinomorus stipes, assembly GCA_023101725.1. Taxonomy (NCBI): domain Eukaryota; kingdom Metazoa; phylum Chordata; class Actinopteri; order Atheriniformes; family Atherinidae; genus Atherinomorus; species Atherinomorus stipes. The sequence goes on from JALJCO010010929.1 coordinate 45,841, forward strand.
ATATCCTGAAAGCCATGACTCTAACAAATGATGTACTATTTCTTTTTAAATTAATCAAAAAAGGAAAGTTGCGAAAAATAAGCAAGACAAGTTCTGCGTTTCTGGAGAAGTTTCCTCTTTTTATTTAATGAATCCTAAAAAAATGGCCTGGCATCAAGTAAAAAAAAAAAAAAAAACTTATTCAGTTTGAGGTAAATTGGGAAAAATAAGTACTTATCCTATCCAATAAAAAAAAGCTAACATTAACATTTTTAACTCATGTGCCATTTTTATATTTTGTTTAAATGTTCACCTGACAAAACCTCATGTTCATGGTTTCACAGTTCCACAGCAACAAGGTCAAGCTACATAAAGATGAGCTCTGTGAATAACACGTAAATGGTTTATTATACATGATTATCATTGACTGAATACAAAAGAGTGTAATATTAACTGCAACAGGATGTTTTTCATAAAACCCTTGCCTATTGTCATTGACCAAGAGCTTTACACAACTCGTCGCACAAATTTACACAGCACTTCAGGGTCTATACGGATTTTCAGCCAATACAGTGATTTTCTTCCATCATACACACTCTCATATGCAGATGAACGCATCAGGGTCAATGTGGATTTAGTGGCTTGCACAGACACTTTGATATATTGACTGGAGCAGTCAGGGATCAAACCGACCTTTTTGAATAGTAGGCATCCACTACATTTTCTGAGCCAAGGCTGCCCAAAAAGGTGAAGTGAATGCTGCAATGCCTTTCAGTGCAACATGACTGTGTACTGCTGTCTTCCAATCATCAGTGATCGGTGGACTTGAGTCACTGCGAGTGACAAACAGTGCTGGTCCTTGCTATTCTGATGCCCCGGATGAAATGGTTAGCAACACCCTCCCTCCTTCCTCATCCTGCACTGCGCTTATTACTGGACAACACTTACATATAACACCTCTCTGGTTTAATTAAATATTGAACACACCAACATACAAACACACACTGCAATAACATTAAATTACATAAATACTAATAAAAGGTAATTAACTAAATGATTATTAAACTGTCAATATTCTTTGATGGACTTCTTTTAAAAAGGTCAAATGTGTGAAAATGCTGCATTCAAATGAAAACTGTGTGTGTGTGCAAGATAAAAGCCAAAGTGTTTTTGTTGCTATTGGGGTTTAGAAATGTTTAAAGGTTTTAGCAATTTATTTCCATCATGAAAATAGATTTTTCATTGCCTCCACGTGGACACATGGAGAAAGTATTCCACATGAGCAGGCCATGGTGAGTTGCAGATGTGTCTGATGGATATTGTGACAAAGTTGTGAATATTTTGAACTATATGCAAAATGTGTCTGGATTTGGCCATATTGCAACTGTACTTACTGTAACTTCGTTTGCTTTACAACTGCACTACTTTCACAGACTATACAGTAGAAGCACTTGGTTAAGTTTGGGAAAATGTAACGGTTAGAACTTGAATACACAATTTTATACATTTTACAATGAAAACTTCTGCCACATTGGTAACATAATGATTACCAGTTGGGAAAACCCTGCACTTCCAGAAGTGACGCACGCTTTGGATTTAATCTCTGCGTCCAAGCCCGATGCAATGGGGTCATAATCAAGCATCGCTTTGTGACAAGCTGAGAGAGCAGATTGGATACTCGGAGGATTCAGTTTTGAAGGTTAGGTCATTTCTGAACTAGAACTGCCTAACTTATATTTCAAGGTTTTATAGGCAATAATGCACAGTGAGTCAGCAGTGTTAGGAAAGTAAAATTTGGCATATTGAGACTGATCCTTTCAGGCAGTGACACCAAAATCTGGACTGAGCTGACTCTCTTTTTAAGATGCTTAGACTCTGGACGCTTTTAAAAAGCAGTTGAGGATGTTTTTACTCAAGCAGGCCTTTAACTAGACGAGTTTCTTCACTGTCATGTGTTCATACCTGCATGTGTTAATGTCTTTTAGCTCGCATTTCACATATTTTTGTCTCACTTTATCATTAAATAATTTGTCTTTTTTTTTTTTACTTTTGAACAGTGCAGTATAAATGAATATTCCTTCCTTCCTTTCTTCCAGATATCACAATGGGGCCAAAATGTGACTATTGCAGCACAACAACATAACAATTATGCAATGATGCTTACAAATTTCAGTGAATGTTTTCCGTTTTTCTAGTTCATTTTTGGTTTTTGGCTTTGTTTCATTGTTTATTCCTTTGTGACTTGGACTAAGAAACTATTGAGGCTACATAATAAACTTTTTTTTTGCAAGAATTGTTTTCAAAATGGTTTTGGGTTCACTTTTGACTTACAAAACCCACATGGTGACACCAAACGGCAGACTTACAACCTCACAAAGAAAGACTGCTGGGGTCTGAATAAATGACAACTATATGTTTTTTGCTGCTCTCTGCAGAAACCTTGATGGTCAACATAAAGTGTAGAATATGATTAAGTATGAGTCACCTAAACCAGACACCCTTGGCTTAACTGATGAGGCCTGAAGGCAGAAAAGCATGCTTATGGCTGGGCCTCAGGCTTTTTATAGTGCACACCAATGTGCATGTAATGCATTTTACTGCAAGCATTTCTTGCAAGTATGTAGAGAAAAATATAAGATAGAACTAGTTAGTAAGGATTTGTGTTAAATATAACACAATATCCTTTCATAATGCAGTCTCCCTGTCTTTATGAAGCCTGGATGACCACTCATGGGCTCATCTTTAAATCCCTCTGTGATTAAAGTTTGGCATTTTCAGAAACATGCGCATGAAGTAGGCATGCCCAACCTATTCAGGCTTGCCTGCATGATCCCTAGTATATCGTGGAATAAGTTACACCTCCACTAGACAGCCATGATACATGGTAGCCTTGTGATAAGACCAATGAGCATCAGTGTACCAAACTGCACATGGCTTGATAAGTGTGATGTAGAGGGATTTGGAAGGGATTTGGATAGATGTGAGGACCGTATGTAATCTTTCTCACCCTCCTTCAAATGAATCCTTTATTCCTTTAAGCCACATCTGATGGGACCTCAGCGGGCACTCAATCAAAACTTCTTACTTTCTCCTTCACTCTCCCTGCATACGGAAATTTGCCCAAGCCCTGTTTGACAACACAGTTAGTAAAATAACCTACAGGCAGGGCAAGATGCTGTATGCTACACATATACACGTCTGCCACGGGTCATCTTTCTGTCTTTAGGCTGTCTCTCACATCTACAGACGGTGCGCAGTCACAAACAGCCAGGTCATCACTTCTGCGCTGCTGTGACTATGATAGCAAATACTACAGATTCCACCTTCTTCATCCCCCCTGCTGTCCTTGCTCCCATAACACAGCAGTTTTACTCTTGAAAAGACGGACCTAATGCAGTTGACCTGTAAAATACAAGAGACACCCACAGAGAGAAAATACCAACCAAAGGCAAATGTGCATGACTGATAGAAGTCTTCCAAAGATGAGTTTTGATGATGAAAGAGACGAGGTTGGCTGTGTCTTCTAGCTCGGATTTTTTAATTCATCATGGTTCAATTTTAGAATCAGGGTTTCTGTTTATGATTCATAAAGTTGACTAGATGGCAAAAGAGGATCTGGTCTATTTATGTAGTCTTCGTGAAGAGTTATAAAGGTTGTGAGTGCAAAAGGATGTTTAACTACAGTTCACACAATTACAAGTCATAGATTATACATGAGGTCAAAGATTAAAGCTTTTCAGCTCTTGTAGTATTTAAGTTTAAAAGACAAGGCAAATTTATTTATAATGTACACTTCTTATATAAGGCAACCCAGTGTGGTGTACATAATCAAAAAAAAGAGACATCATCATCATCATCATCATCATCATCATCATCATCATCATCATCATCATCATCATCACCACCATCATCATCATCATGCACATTATTCCCCAAAAAGCTAATGAAGAAGAAGAAAAAGATCCCAGTTCAAGTTGGAGGACTCATAAAAGACTTGGTTAAAATAGGCTTACTTTTGTAACAGATTTCAGGTATCTGGTAGTTCGTTCCAGATATCAGCATGAAAGCTAAATGCTAATTTTCCTTGGTTAGTTTTTAACTCTTGGGATGGAAAGCAAACTTGATCCAGATGGTTTTAGAAGTCAGTGTCAGCAGATCTGATGTATATTTTGGCCTAAAGCATTTTGCCGTCTTGTACACCAGCAGCAAAATTTTTAAATCAATTCCTTGGCACACAGGAAGCCATTGTAAAGTTCTGAGAACCGGAGTGATTTTTTTTTTTTTTCATTTTGGTCTGTGTGAGGATATAAGCAGCAATATCATTCTAAATTAGATGAAGATGTCTTAGTATTTTTCAAAGATCTGTAAAAAACTCCCTTACAGTGGTCAAGCTTGCTAAAATCAAATGTATTACATTTTGCTAAACATATTGAGCCATCAACCTCCTTATTGTAGATATAATTTTCAGACTGAATTGGTAACTGATTTAATATGCCTATTAAAACTGATTTCTGACCTGACCGATTGCTTTTAACACTGCTGACTGAAGTTGGTTACAAATCTTTAGACACTCATCTTTGTTCCAAAACACAATAACTTCACATTTATCTTTATTTAGCTAAAGAAAAATCTGGCACATTTAAGCTGTAGATGCAATAAAACTTTATATGGCCCATGTCCCCCCGGTAAGAAAGTAATGTAGAGCTGAGTGTCATCAGCATAATTATGGTCCATTAAAAAACAAGAAAAAAAGAAAAAAAAAAAAAGGTTTACATATTTCAGTTAGATGACGATTTTCCATACAACTGAATTATGTGTCTGTCGTCTTAATCAGAAAATGAAATTTATCTTTTTCAATCAAATAAAACTGAGAAGAATGGATGACATAGGATTAAAGTAATAACATCCAATAGGTTGACCAAATATTCTTTTCAGTGTGAGATATTTTGTTTACTTTCATGATCTGAACTAGTGGAAGCATGTAGATGCTAAACAGTAGGGGTTCCAGACTGGAGCCTTGGGGAACTACATGCCATCTTTTTCTGAGTAAATTCAAAGTTACAAAGTTGCCCCATCTTTCTAGTAGGATTCAAAATAATTCAAAATGTTATTGAAGATTCACATCAAATTATCCATGTTGTCTACTGATTGACTTTTTCACAAAGTGTTGGCAGTGAAGGAACAAGCAGTACTGGTGTTAGTTTATATTTCTATTTCTTCTGTATGTGTCTACTTGTGAATTCATTATTTGCCCAGTGATAGTATCCATTCAAGCGCAGTTCATTTATTCTTGTCTATTGTAACACTCACTATGAACTAACTATGCGAGGAGGCTAACATATATAAGAGGGAGAAAGGTGTTATTAGCATTTACCCCAAATAACTAACTGGAAAGGCTCATTCAGAAATTTGCAGACCAGCATAATAAACAGACAAATTTAAGTTGTTGCAAGTAGCCATTATTCATTTATGAGTACACAATGTATTTACAGTGTATAGTCACGATTATCATGACAACATGAAAATATTTAATTGCTCTCAAAAATTCACGAGAGGTCCAATATGCTAAAGAGAAAACCCCAAATACTTCCCCAAAGTTCAGCTGAATTCATTATTTCAGGGGAGAATTGTTGGATGTGTTGTTTCCTATGATGTGCCACTCTTGGTTATATTGTAGTAGGTTGCTGACATCCCTGAAGTTTAACCTGGAGCTTTCATCTGGGCCATGTTGCCTAAATAGGAGTTTTAGCTTGAAAGCCTGTGAAGACTGCACATATTTTCCCACACACTCATCCTGTGCAGCAATTAGACACATTGTTTTTGCATTCAAGAAATTTTCTGCCTGTCGTGTTTTGAATTATTGAACCTCATTGCCAAGTTAATGATGCACTTACAGACGCATTTCTCGAGAAAATGTGGTGAAAGCAATTCAGTGCAAAACTTGTATACAAAGAATTTTGTTGCACTTTTCAGGTCTAAGGAAACCTAATCAGAGTTGCTTTCTGTATGATCCTGTCAAGGCCCTTTTCTATAAACAATCAAAGATGTCTTCCATTAAAATTGAAGAAATATCTATATGCAGACCTTTTGGAAATATTAAAGTGTTTTTTGTTGCTTATGTGGCAGCTTTTAAGAATCATAAATGATTTGTAATGACAAAAACAAAAGATGATGGAAACCATAAACACTCCCAAGTCTTTAAAACCATTTATTCAGCCAGCTGAACAGAAGGAAGAACATAATATGCAACACACAGATAAACTGATTATCCTGATTTGTACGGTCCTTTTTGACAGTACAGCACTCAAAAAGTGCTGATTCTGCAAAATCAACTAATGCACAATTAATAGCTAAAATCCTGATGAGATGCAGTGGCTGAGGAAAGGCTTTATCTCAGCTTGCTTGATTTGATCTTTTTTCATCAACTTAAGCCACAAGGCACCACAAAAAACACGGTTACCACAGAATGTACTGAAAAAGAATACTTTGTTCAGATGTTTATTGTATAATTCAAGCAGGAATAAATTTAGTTCAATTTTCTAGATTTTTGGTGTCCTTAGAATTTAATGTCAAGTTAGCTCCGGAAAGTATTAAATTGATCCCATCTTATGTCGACTCCAAAGATAAACCTTCCTGATGACCCTATTGATAGAAGAATCTTAATAGAGTCTGTAATCCAATTCAAGCAAAAATTAATTCCAACTTTTGTCGAAACCTTCATTAAAAGTCTGAGCAGTGGTCTCACAACTACTACACACACATCCAAAGTACAGATGATCGTTTCTGTCAGAACAGTGTTACATTTTGAGCAGTTTAAAACTCAAATTATTCGAAATATTTATCTGACAATATGAGGGCAATATTTTCTAAAGCAGACACATTAACTCAAGCGGGTAATTTAAGAGTCAGAAACATTTGCACTTTTTAAATAATTGTGAAGTCAATAGTACTGATTGGAAATGGAACTCCCTGCAAATATATTCAGTTTGTGAGGAAGAAAAAATTTTACAGTTTCACCTCTTCAACCCCTTAAGCTATAGGCTATTACTTGTAACCTCCATCCGAAAGACATCCTCAAGTTCAATCAGTAAGTGTCCCTGCACTGTTTGTTCAAACCAAACAGCCTTGGGCTCAATGGATGAAAGAAACCTGGGAGAATTCTTAAATAAAATAAGGCTTGTTATCCTTTTTCACCACGTCAGTGGGAGATGAAGAGAGAAATCAAACTCCAGAAATAACAGACATTTTTACTTTCATCAAATGCAAACAGTAAAGAGTAAAGAAAAGCTTCATAACAAGCAACTATGTATACTGATGTTGCTGAACCATGTTTAAAAAAATGCTAACCGCAAGTTTACAAAAGTTGTAAAGACAGAAAAAAAAGAGAAAGTTGAGTCATAATTAATGTAGAAGGCTTTGTGCCCTGTTTGGAAACGTCTGAAAGATGGCATAAGTTGCACTTCTTCACAAAAAATGCACCTAAATCCAAGAGGTTAGCGTAGTGTTGATGGTAGAATGTGAAAAGCCTAAAAAAATTATTGGTCTGAGTGTGTCATATTGTTAAAAGCCTATGGTGAAGCTGATTCTGACATAATCAGTGAAAAGAACCCTTAAAAAAAACAAACATGTTTTATTATCTCATTTGCTTATCAGGACAAATCAGTGTGATGTGTGTGAGATGTGAAAAGTGTGAACAATGTGTTTGTTATAAACAGGGAGCTCTGTCCAAAACAGTCACACTTGCAATCTCCACCTTGCACTTGAACCTGTTTGCCTGCTTCTTTGAGCATGTCTGTGTGGATGTGTCTGCCTGTATTTGGTCGGTATGTGTGTGTGTGTGTGTGTGTGTGTGTGTGTGTTCCTGTACTTGCTACATTGTGAGAACTGTTTTTTGTTTTTTAACCAACATAGTGAGGTCATTTTTGGAAAGTGGGGACATTTTGGGCGGTCTGCTCGAAGAAAGAACCCTTTTTGAGGGTCAAGATTTGGTTTTAGAGTTTAGGTAAGAATTAAGTTTTGGTTAGGATTAGGGCAAGGATTAAGTTTAGGCAATCAGTTGATGGTTAGGGTTAGGGTTGAGGGGCCAGGAAATGCATTATGTCAATGACTGTCCTCACAAAAATAGAAGTACAAACGTCTCTGTGTGTGTGTATGTGTGTGAAATATCTCCAGGTTGAAGAGCAGCTCCATGACTACTGCTCCCAGGGCAACAGAGGTGCAGGGAAGGTGGAGAAGACTCGACTACACCGACAACCACCCCCATGACACAGACACACATACATGCACACACTGAGTTGAGAGCAGGAGACTTTTTCTCTCCATCTCCTTTTCTAACTCTTCCTATTTCTCTCAGTCGTTCTCTCGCTTGTCTCCTCTCCAAGTTCCCCTCAACAACAGCCAGGCCAATTAAGAAATGGCTCTTGAAAGGGTAGCAATTATTCCTTTGCAAGACATACACGGCTCCTGCTTGCCTCCACACATTATTATCTCTCTGGTATCCTACAGTGAGGTGCCCGGCCAACCATTCACCGAGACGCCTTACACTTCTTGCCAGCCTCGCTGCTTCTTCTCTCTATCTGGCTGTCTCTGCTGATGAGGGCCAGATTGCAAAGCATGGCAGTCTGAGGCCCAATGGTGAGCAGAGAAACACAAGATAATGGTTGGATTATTAAGGCAAGCCCCTGTTGAGAGAAAAGATTTTTTTGATATCTTTGCCACCACCCAAACAACTTATGTTCCATTTTTTCTTTCTTGCATTAAACAGCTCCACCATCTCTCCCCCTTTTTTGTGGTTTGTGTAACCCCCCCCCCCCCCCCCTCCCATTTATCATCCCTGCCTGCCACATGCAAATGAAAGACAGAGTTGTGGGTTTAATGCTAATCAATACTGTGCTAATATTCATTTAAGGAGACGCCTGCATGGGGAGAGAGGGACCTGACCTACATGATTTGCATGAAGCTTCTTGTTTCATTTTAAGCATTATTGTGGAAAGGCACATCCATGTTGCACAGACATCACTACTGTCTGATAAAAAATGCCTTGGAAAATCAATTTGTAAGGAAAAAGGTAATAAGGTGGTAAAAATGAACAACTGAGGATGCTGAAATGTGAAGGAGCGTTGCTGCTTTTAAATAACCATTCTACCTGTATAAATAATAGAAACCCTTTTCACTATCATTACATAAGGCTTTTGTGTTAAAATTGTGTTTTGCTGTACCCAAGAAAGAAGTGCAAATGGAAAAAAAAAGGCAAAGGCTGTAGGTGCCACAGACGTGGGCTCAATGATGGCTCCATCATCCATAAAAGCACATAAGTAGAAACCGAAAGGGCTGGATTAAGAGCTCCGCTGTGAGTAGAGCACCATGGGACATGTAAAACAGCCTGTTAATAGAACTTCAATCCCTGTGAGTCAATCATTCTGGATATTTGGCTGAAAGAATAATGTGATAACTCAAGTTGGTTTAGTCCTAAAGAAATTACATGTGAAATTGAGTACAAAAAGCAAATAACTGTGTAGTAATTATACTTTCGTACACATATTTTGCTTTTCTGATTTGCTCTTAATATAAAGATAAACATTTCAAACCTAACTCAGATTTTATTCTAACTCACTAATCTGAGACACTGACAGTGATGCTTAAAATTTTGCCCCCTTATAACTCGCTCATATTTTTCTTTGTAATGGGCTAACCATCTCACCATTTCACCTCATTGTTTCAGAATTACTTGCCTTTCCAAAAGCATAGACTTCATCCTAATTCTAGTCCCTTCCCTTGGCTCTACCACTTGACCCTATACCCCCATTTTTCTTTTGAGGATTAAGGAACACTGGCCATTTAGCCATCCAAATGGCTATGACCTGCAAGTCTCCAATACAAGCTGTGATTTTCTGACTTTGGAGCTGTTTCAACCTTCACCTCCTAAACAGAAGTACAGAAATGAATGTCTTCATAAATAAAAAGTGGTTTTTAGAACATTTGCAGAATTTGAAATTTCTATGCCAGAAATGCTCTAAAAAGAAAGAGGCATATTTACTATTGTGGTACATTATTCTTCTTTTAATGAAAACTTTTTGTTTGGAAAGTGAGGATGCTAATCGTTGCAGTTTTACTGGAATAATCTGTATCTATATTAAATACAAGATTTTAGCAGCTCAACAGTCCCTGCTCATTATTTCATGATGCTACTCAATTTATTCAGTGGAAAATAAATCTGGGCTGTCTAGAGGTCAGTAAAGCACATGGAAACTGGATTTATAAGGCTACCCTGTGATAAGGCAGAATGAGCTGAAGTATTGTCCTGATGAGCCCCTTCCCTCCTGGGAAAATATGTCACCATGGTAATGGTATATGTTTGTCCAAAATTACAATGCATGCCTTCATATCAATGTTAATTTCACACAACAAATCATCTTTACTATGGGCACCTTACAAGATACATAACGAGGGCCCAGGTGGGATCAGTCCCCAGATTTCAGGGTAAGAGTCATGCACACTTACCAGTCAGCCAAGGGGATATCTCTGTGACCAAGTACACTGTCAGGGCACAAGATCAATCAGAGGCATAGTGAGAGGACCCCACACTGTCAGAAGTTAAGCTCGATCCTTTTACTTATACTGATTTTTCTTCTTTGGCATATTGAAATTGAAATGTGGCTTTTAGAAATAAACCAAAACGTAGACGTATTTGACAACAGAACACCAATCTACTGACTTTCTGCCCATCAGAGATGAGCTCAGGCAGCAAAGATAAAGCCCATAGTTGGTTTCCTCCTTACACAATACAGCTCAGGTCATATTTCTGGATGCAACTTATTTAGTGATCATGGATTTTTAGGGTTCTCCAGAGGGCATGTGGGTATGATGGTCACGGTGGTCTCATATCCTGTCATGCAGTGTGAGTGCTGAGGGCACATCCTGTGCTTCAACCTTGGCGTTTATGCACTGAGATTTCCTCAGACCTCCTGAACCTTGTCACCATATTATACTCCGTAGATGCAGAAAGATCAACATACTTTGTAGACTTACACCAACAAGCACTTTATAGTTTAATTTTTTCCATTTGCACTTTTTTTTAAACAATGCACATCAGTTTGAAATGAATCTCACTAGCCATCTTGTAGCTTGTACTCCATTCCCTACACCTCATTAACCCACAAATGATATTGTATACATCAAAACTTGTGAGTTATGACACCAAATATTTTTTCTTATGTACATGTTTCATATAAAATACAAAAAAAAAAAAATATATTGATAACTTACATATTTTTACTTTTTCTTCATTTTAGAAAATGAACCTTTTTTTTTTTCTTGAAATGGGTTTTTACAAGATTTCAATCAAAGCAAATAACAGTCAATGTTACAAAGATTGACCTGGTTAATTTGATGCAATAAAATTTTCTTAAATAGAGTATTGTTGAACAGAACTTTAGCAGAACCTGACACATTCCTTATTATAACTTGTGGACAGTCGTGGTTTGACATTACAGCTCAATTTGTTTTTGTTCTTTTGATGAATATTAGCATTTTCCTGAGAGACTTGTTGCTGTTGACAACTATCTGTAGTATTAGCTCTCAGCTTCCTCTTGGAGTGATCTTTGATGGTTGAACACTCCTGAGAAAAGTAAAAATTATCTTGATGGACAGCAGATGCACTAACAGTGGATTGATGTCCAAAATTTTGAGGTATGGTTTTATAACCTTTTCCAACGTGATAGGCATCTCTTTTTCTGAAGTCCCCAGAAATATCTTGTTCATGTCATAATACACTTCCCCAAACATGTGCTGCGGAAACTTTGACAGATCCTTGCTCTTTAAATAAAAAAGATACCAATTTGAAGCTACTTGTTATCTCTGTGATTGACATGTAAGTCAAATTCTACCTTCAAATTAACTGTTGGAGGTTCATGTTATTTTTTGACAGACATATAGGGCTTTTTTTCAACAAATAGAAAAATGAAAAAACAATTATACTGTACTACTGTAGGTCTAATTTCAAATGATTCGGCTGCACACTGTCCTTTTCTTTCATGTTCTTTTCAAGTGTCTTCTGTAATTCTAGAAGGGTTTTAAGGATGACAGGAAGTTTTTGTGGAGGAGAGGAGGGCAAGAGCAATGAGGTTGACCATGAAGCAGTAATTCCCTCCCTTTCATATCCCCCCAGACAAATATGCCTTATTTTTTTGTTCAAGTTTGCACCTCGGCAGACTCTTGTTTGGCCGCATCACAGTCCCTTAGAGACATTGTCCGATTGCTTGTTTACAGTGTATGCCCACACGCACTTTTTCACACCTGCTGTCTCTTTGACTTGTCTACAAATGTGAGCTTGTATAGTGGGCCGGTGTAACTACCGGCTCAAAGTGAATCACAGGGAAAAAAAAAATGTCTGACTTTAAAATGTCTACATAGCTTCGAAGGATGTTGCTTTACAGTTTGCTCTAACAAATCAATACTTGGTTGTCATCATTGCTGTGCAACCATAGTTGTACTGGAAACATCATTTGCTCCCTGTCCTCTTCCTTTCCTTCGAGCCTGTCTTTTTTTTTCTGCTTTCTTGTTATTTTTTCATTTCCTCTCACTCTTTTGGAGAGTAGCCTAAAGAAACTAATTTTCTTGTTACTGACATTGGAAATGTTGGTCACAAGTTTCTCAGTCAATCAATGTTCAATGAAACCCAAGTTATCCCTCCAAGAAACTGCTTTGCCCATGCAATACCCATTTAGATAAGTGTTTATTATGGAGCAAAACGTGGGGTTTGAATGTTGCCAGACAGCATGGCCACTTCTTCCTGAAGATGAAGACAGTTATCCACTAAAGTACACAAAGGCACTTTATAATTGCACGATGTAGAGAGGTCAGACTCAGATATGTTACAGAGATTTACAGTCATATACGCACTAAAAAGAGCAGGAATTTGGAAGCAGCAGCTCGTAGCTGTCAGCCAGCTCTTTAAATAAATGGCTGCCTCCTGCCCAGTCCAACGAGCCCGCTAATTGTATTTTCTCTTACTTGGTGGCATTTTGTTGGGCTCCATCAGTCTTCTGCGGCATGTATAAAATGACAGTCCACCTAGTTGACATTGTGAATGGTAGTCAGGTCAGGCCTTGCTCTCCGTTCAGGCCAAAAGGTTTGTTCAAACATTTTGCTTTGCCTCATTAATTCTCACAGAAAAGAGGAAGGCAAGACTTAGCCCTCCATTATTCTTGGCTTTGTGCCATATCTTTTTAGTATATGAGGACAGGTAAAATACTGTATATTTCCCTTCATTTTGTCCTTAGGGGATAATTGTTTAAAAGCAATGCGAGCATCAACATTCTTTAGAGTTGAGACACTATTAGTATAAAATCATACTTTATTTGTACATAATTGTGCAGAAAATTAAGTACGTCTGGCATGAAACTTTAAGCCATTTACATCTCTGCATCCTAAACAGTAACACTTCCATTGTCTTTTTCGAAGGATATTTGCTTATATGGTAAATTATTCCGCAGGAAATTTTTGTGACATTTGAAATTGAATGTCTCTACTTTGCAGAAACTGGTGTAACCTTTTCCCTGTCAGCATTTTTGGATGACTCTTTATGAATATTAAGCTCTAGCATAACATATTATATATACCGTATATGTCTCTGGAAAGAAAAAAAAAGTCACTTGACACGTATATGACTGTAATTTGTAAGCATGTTAACAAATTATATGCAATGGCGTTGCAAATCACCAGGCCACACTCTCTCTTCTTGTTCTCAAATGTCAACACAGTGTGAATATAAACGCTTAACATTTAGTGGCAAATAATGGAAGGTGGACAAGGCATTTGTAGTGCTGACATTTTAGATCAGTGCTCATAATGTGTTCTGGGGAAGCTGTAAAACAGCTAATGTGTTAGAGGGTCTCAGCGGCTTAGAATGCCGCTAAATTGGAGAGAAAAGCAGAAAAGGGAGCAAGGGAGCTGGAGAGCAGCTGAGGGGGAAAAAAAGAGAAAGGAAGAGGAAGAGGAGGAAGAAGAAGAAGAGGCGAGGAGTGTTTCTTTTTAAAAAACCCTCAGCTAAGAGAGCCACAATAAGAAGAGTATTACACAGGAAGAAAAATTGCCATTGTCCCAGGCAGAGACAGTGGTAAATGGTGCGTCATTTTGCAGTAATTTACAAATCGCCAAGTGGAAACAAAATTAGATTAAGTGGGTCTGTTGAAATGGACCTGCTAAACATCACTATTAATTATGTTGCTGTCAAGAGTAAAGATTATTTATTTCCATGGGAGAGAGTGAAACCCTGCCATAGGTGACTGCTTTGGGTTTTTAGAGGAGTCATTTTTCATGTTCACATGCACATCTGAACAGAACAACATAGAAACATGGCCATTCAATCAATGACCTCTAATGTCTACATTATTGTTGAGGGCAATAAATGGCTTAACCTCACTTATGAGAATAAATAGAAACAACCATTGTTGTAATGTCAGTGCTGACATTAATGAGGGAGGAATTGTTTACCATGCTCTGATTGGCCAGATAAATACTACACCAATCTATAAGTGAGAATATGAATAAATGTTGCCCATGATCGACAGTGGCATGGCATTACTCATGCACCAGGTGAAAAAAAGAAAAAGAAACAGAAAAAGAAAAAGAAAGAAAAAGAGAAATATCAAATAAAACGACCAGAGTGTTGTTTATAAGAGCTGGGAATGCTGGATGTATTTAGATCCCTATTTTCAAGTCAAGGTCGCTGCTTGTGCAGTTGGTCTTTAACCTAAAAATATCATAAACCAAAAATGTTTACACAACATATTTCTTATGTAAGCTTCGTCTTTCCCCAAGCTAAAAGCCCTAAGGTCAAAACCATATTAAAGTACCCAACATTCTCATTTAATGCTGCATCCTGACAGAAAAAGGTTGAAAGGCTGAATTTCACAGATGAATCTATAATTCAAGTTCAGGCAACACATGGTGTCAAAATATTATCTCAGCTGGATGGATCAGGGTCACTAAAGATACAGCATATTATAAAAAAGAAAAAAAAATGCAATATGCAGTTTTCTTTAATATTGCAATGATATTGCTTAAAAAACATGACTTAAAAGAAAAAAAAAACATTAACAATTACTAGATGATGCCAAAGGTACATTAGTGACACCTGCATTCCACCACTGCAAGAAAAGCACTCCCTGTATGTTGACTGTGGGCTTGTCTGATACATGTATCCTTGTATCCTTGTGGTCTTGCGTTTATCTTTGTGATTTTAAACTTGCACCTGTTGATGTTGTCTTAATGATACATTTTCAATATATAGTACAACTCTAATGTATGATACAAACACCAATACACTTTTTAATGCCTCCAATATTAACATGAGCGTAACACCACACCACCTTCTACCATCGCTGTTTAACTGTAGCATCAGCTTTCTGCAGTCATACGTCAGTATGTCAGTTTCCTTCGTAGTGAAAGCTGATCAGTCACGAAGACCCCGCTCTATGTTGAATCCAGCTTTGATTTATTTGTCATTAAATGCGATTTTCTTGTTAAGCATGTTCAAACGTCTGCTCTGCAAATGGTCTATTCATTCTTTTTCTCTGTATGGAGAGAAGACAGGTGTGCAAATAGATTGTAGGTACACAATTTTCCACTTTTGTAGCAGAGGAGACAAGTGTGGCAAACACCTCTCCTGTCTCAAATAAGCAGGAGAAGCTGGAAGCAATGCTTGCCTCCTCTGAATTAAATGAAGTGTTCTTTCTTTTGAATAGCTTTTGCATTGTGTCTTCCTGCATGGCAACTTGGAAGCAACACATGACTTGCTTTGTGGCCTTCACAGGCCCAGCTAGAAGACAGCACTGTTAGCTGATAGGCTAAGCACCCGTTCCACTTCCCTTCCGCTTGGCAGGTTGTCCCTAAGTCATTAGGCCCCTGCATGGGTACCCAGCTGGAGGGGAGTAGAGTAGGAGGGAACAGGGCTGGCCCCGGTACGCCTGGCACCGGCCATCCAGAGGGGGGCATCTGGCAAGGCAGCACCCCAGGTCAGGCTATCTGAGGAAAGAGCACATCGGCAAGCGCTTCATGGATGGCTCACTGTCTGTCCCTGGCAGCTTGTCATTTATCACTGCTGAGCAGCGATGTCAGGTGGGAACGTGATTAATTTCACTTTACTATTCTCAGAAATAAGCCCTATAAATCATCCTAAGCTTGGCTTCTGTGTAGGTTTTCCTTTTCAACCGATCTGACAAATCTTTACCTGTTCCCTATGCCCTGCTCAGGTCTCGTCTTGCTCCTGACGTTAAACCAAAAGAAGTTTGGTGCTAGTGATGGGAAGTGTCCAGCATTTGACAGACACATATCAGAGAGGCAGACACACATGCAGGTGCATACAGTACCATAACTTGGCTTTTGTAGATAGCTGCAAGCTACGGTAAGAAGGTGAGAAAACGGCTTTGTGCATATCAAAAACTATTTGTACTTTCTCAGTAAATCATGTTGCGCATGTGACCATCTGTCTTTTTTCTGTGAATGACAGGAGCAGAAAGATGCTAAGACAGGATCAAATGAAACATGTTGATGATGTGAACCTGTCAGCAGAGACTATGGATGTAAAAGATTCTAGTTTATTACCACAGCCACAGAACACATCACGTCTAATATGTCAGAGGTAATAAGGACACTCTAGTGATAGGTGGCAGGCTGCCAACATGTCAGACAGGCACCCTGTTATGAAAAGCTTTTCTATTAATTTTACAGATGTGCTGCTGTTTTGTGAGTGATTTAACTCATCTTTTACAAGACTTCCTCTCTCTCAATTTTACTCGCTTTTTCGCTTTGTAGAGGGTGACATTGATTGAAGCTTTCAGAAAAGCAGAGCATAAGGAAGGAAGATTTGATGAAAAAAGCATGAACAGATGTGGGTTTTGATCAACCACAAAAGTGAATAAAGGACCATGAAATATTCCACACAAAAAAACCATCATTTAGTCAACTTCAAAAGTACAGCATTTTTTCATGTTTCCTTGAGTACAAGACGGAAATGGAAACAAAGTACACAGGAAAACACAATGACATAAACCCTTTAACACAGTGTATTATCATAGGATCTATGTCTGGATGCTTTCAGCAATAAGACAACTGGTTACAGTAAGTGTGTTATTAAAGGCTTAGAGAATGGAAAAGAAACCCATCTGGAGGTTTTGTAATTCAGATGGCGATCAGTTTCCAGCCAAAAGCGAATCCAGCCCAAACAGCAGGACACCACCTTCAAGTAAAACTGTTTTTAAAATTGAAAGCTCAGTGGACTCCTGCTTGATTCAGCTTGACCTGAGTAACACAGATGCCACATTTACTATGATGACAAGACAAATAATTAATACACTAAAATAAAATCAAAATGTATGTAGTTTTGATATGAGTGCTAACGAACACCTGGGACGACTGCAAAATGACATTACTAAGATGCAGAACGCAAATCCAGCCGTTATTCAGCAGGATACTTTTGTTTGGATGATTTAATAGCATTTTTATTTAGTATTTTTTACACGGCCCTGTATATTTCTTTTCAGTTTTGAGAAACTTGCTATCAACTTTCAGCCATGACTGCAGAACTCTGGTCCTTCCCTTCAGGCATTAAGAGAAATATTACCAACTCTGACGATGAATGCTTATGGCCTCTACCTGCAGGTGAAGTAAACTGCCCTGAAAAGTGCTCTTTTCAAGTCTTCCCACCTGCAAATAACTGCAGAGAAGAAAAAGCACCAAGTGAACAAATGTTGACAGTTGGCAGTTGAGATGATGATGTTAAAGGCCAGTTTTGTGTGATTTCCAGCACATCCACAGTTAGAGAACAATACATTTTATAATATTTGTGTAGAGTAAATGTAATAGCTCCATAGCTTTAATCTAATACCTGTAGCAACCAAGAACAGTAATCTATGGGTCTGGTGATGCATGGTTGTGTACAGCTTTTTTAGACATACTTCTTTATGTTTTAGCGTTTTGCTGCAACTTAGGGCAGTCAGTGATGTTGTTGGCACTTTAGCTTTGTTCTGCTCTGGAAAACAGAATACAAGGAGGACAGTGATCTGCTTTCTACTGACATGAAACCAAGTGTTATATCAACTTAAGTGGACTAGTTTACAGTAGGTGGATTGCACATCTGTCTGCCTGCGTTTGGGTTAAGAACATTGCAGACAACTCTTACAGCTCAAACAGGCTCAAAGCCTCATCACAACATCAAGCAGTTTCCCATTCTGTTCAGCGCTTAGTCTGCATGCTGACCTGTTTGCTTCTTGGTTTGAATGTTTCCTGGTGAAAAAAAATGCAATTAATCTCTCAGGCTTTTCATAGACTCCATCTTGCTCTCAGCTGTCGTGGTATATTGCATTAGTTGTTAACTGAATTCTAGTCTGAAAGAAAAGACTGTTGTGTTGTATCATATGCTGAAACAGATGTGCAAGTGTCCATGATGAAAAATGAGAGTTACACTGTAAAATTAAAGTAGTTGGCTTTACTTTAAAAAAAAAAAAAGCAATGTTATTGCCTTAAGGATAACATGGCACTGATTGATGAAAGGTTTGCATGTACTAAAACAAGTGCTAACTTGATTGCACACACAATTGGGGGGAGTGGGTGGCCTAGTGGCAACGTTGCGGGCCTTGGTGCGGCAGATCCGGGCTTGAGTCCCTGACACGGCACTCAGGTAAACCACCATGGACCCCTGAGAAAGGTTCTTAAATGCAGAGAACAAGTTTCCTAATTGCCATTCTAATTGGAAATAATAAAGTATATACTGTATTATTATTATCAATACTAATCGGCCGCAGCTGATTCACTAACAGGACGCAATGAGGGTTGCACCTGTTCAATAGGCAGAGTAGTATGCACAATCCATTTTTGCATGTTTGCTTGCATTTTGGGTTGATGACCTTCAAACTTCATGCGGCCTTCAGATCAGCTCACGAAAAGTGTGCAGAAAGCAGTGTTGGGCAAGCTACTTAGAAAATGTTGTGAGCTAAGCAACAAGTTATTCTACATTTAATGAAGCTTCACTACACTGAAGCTACACACCAGAGAAATGTAGCAAGCTAACCCACAATAAAATAACAAAAGTAGCTTAACTACATTAAAGCTTCTTCTTTTTTTTTTTTTTTTTTACATCTAACTTACTTCATTCCAAGTCACATGCTACATTTCCTAGTGATCAATGAAACTGATCTCTGATCCATTTGATCTGTCAGTTTATTAAAGTCTTCTACCTCAACAAAAACTAATACTACACACTACACATACCGTAATCCCCCCTGCACGTTCTCGTTCGTCTGGCTGTGTCGGTATCCGCCACTGCAGGTCTGCACATGTTAAGACAACACTGATTGCTGCTAAAACATGGAGAACAAGTGCTTCTCAAACCCCAACTCAGACTCCAGTAAGACAAAGAAGAAAAGTTTGGTCTTGTGAGATGAAGAGAACCGGTGACTGCTGTTGTGCCGGAAAACATCCCCCACAGCAGGGGGGCATTTTTCGGCACAACACCGGCACCAGAAACAGGAGTGAACAACCAAGCAGCTTTTTTTCTTTCTTTTTTTAAGTTGGAGGGAGCTACGATCCACTCTGGGAATAAAACAGGACCTGCAGTTGGCTTTCTTCTCGCTAACAAGGTAAATGGGATGAATGACAGAAATAAGGATGCATAATATTGCAATGCTAAGTTTTTAGCATTTAAATGTGGCAGTATGGCAGCCAAATGACTGTTCCTGGGTAAGATAAACACTAGCTACTTGTCAAATGTAGTTGATGCAGTAATTTAATAAGGTAATCGTAGTCTCAGTCTGTGAACTTGGATATTTGATCTACAAGCCAGCCTGTTCTTACCGTTAGAACACAGTCCGTCAGTTTACTTAACAATCAAACTGTAAACAAATTGAATATTTATAACTTTATTACTTCAGTAGACATCATGACTCTGGGCTCAGACTGAGTGTAATGTGGGTTAAACAAATAAAGACCAACGCAGTCGAAGCAGCTCATGCGTGTTCATGACATCGTCATCGTCACTTCCACTTGTCACCAGAGGGGGCGAACTTCTGGAAAAAAGTTGGAACTTGTGCTGTACTCCTTTAAGCTCATGTTTGAGTCAAGGCAGGTGAGTGAATACTTTTGGCAATATATATATATATATATATATATATATATATATATATATATATATATATATATATACAAGGGACTGTACTCTCACCATTCCTCTTCATACTGTACTCCTCAGACACCTCAGTACAACTCTGAGTCCTGTCATCTGCAGAAATACTCAGATGACTCTGCAGTTGTGGGGTGTATCAGTGATGGACAAAAAGCCGAGTACAGGGAACTGGTCAATCAGTTTGTGAAATGGTGCGGTAACAATCAGCTCGTCTTAAATACCAGCAAGACTAAAGAGATGATTGTTGACTTCAGCAGGAGCAAGAATAAGCAGCATAGTCCTTTCTACATCCTGGAAGAAGAGGAGGAGATGGTGGAGAACTACAAATACCTTGGAGTTCAGCTGGACAATAGACTAGACTGGAAATGCAACACTGACTACATCTACAAGAAAGGTCAGAGCAGACTCTACTTCTTAAGGACGCTGAGATCATTCAACATCTGCACCAAGATGTTGCAGATCTTCTACAAGTCTGTTGTGGAAAGTGCAATTAGCTTTGCAGCATCTGCTGGGGCAGCAGCATCAGAATCAGAGACTTGAAGAAACTAAACAAGCTGATCAAGAAATCTGGTTCTGTGCTGGGAATAACTCTGGAGCTGCTGGAGCTGATCGTTCAGAAAAGAATGCTGCACAAGCTGATGAAGATGATGGAGGACTCTTCCCATCCTCTCCACAACACGGTGAAGAATCAACAGAGTGTGTTCAGTGGGAGGCTGCGTCAGGTTCGCTGTAGGACGGAGAGATACAGAAATTCATTCCTGCCAGCAGCATCACCCTAAAGAACAAGACTGACTGACTTTTTTGTTTATTAAAAAAATAAAATAAAATAAAAAAATAAAAAGAGTGAGATTTTACAATACTGAATTTCCCTTCTGGGATGAACAAAGTATTTCTAATTTCATTTTCATTCCTATATATATATATATATATATATATATATATATATATATATATATACTGTATCTTCTAGTGAAACCAATGGTATATTCTACAGTGATTTCCTTCATTTGTTTTTTCATGTGTTTAAAAGGCATATTTTTCCTTATGTGGATGCCTGAAAGGGCACTGTGTCAAAGTGCTCTGCTCTACTTTTTTGTGAGTGTATTTTTATAAGCTTATAATTGATGTATACATCTCTGTGGAAATTACTTATCCTCCTGTGAGATTTTTCTCCACCCTTCCTTAACCCCCTGATACCAATCTTTTTTAATTAAGTAATGACTTTCAAATGAATCTCAGATCAGTGTGAGAGAAGACACTCATCCTTAAAAGTATCTTAGGCTTGATGGATTAATTGAAGAGGAAGTAGGCCATGTGTCCTGCACATTAACAATCCCTTTATTGCCGTTAGAAAGAGGCATAATGGGGTAGTTTGTGTCAGGAGAGTTGCAGCTAAAGCAGACTCTGATTTTCCTGTTGATGACATGAAAGAAACCTGTTACTGATAAAGTTCACATGTTAGTGTATGTATACAGCAGAGCAGTTACCTGCATTATAGTGACTTCACATAAGCACCTGACTGCATTAAGAGAAATGACTCCATATTCAGCCGTGCAGAAATCTATATTCACTCTAACAATACTGCTCTTGACTCCCTAGTGGGCTCAACTAATGCCACACAATCAGCCCACAACATTTATTCCTGCACTAAACCAAGTGAAGCCAATCAATTGGTCTGCACTGTGGTCAGAGCCCTCTTCAAAAAGAAATACGAACCCCGTTTCTCTTAAAAAAGGAGAGAACATGAAAAAGAAATCACAAGAAAGCGCAGAGGAGGTGGTGAGAATGACGTGAGTGAAATTAAGGATTTTTTTTCCCTTTTTGCTGCACAAAAGATCTGAGTGTTTCCACTTCCATTTCCTGATCTTCAGCTTCTCTTTCTCACTCCAGCGTGCCACAGAGAAGAAGCCAGATTGCATGACTAAATAGCCGTGTAGAGCTTACTCTATTTGATATTTATATTCCCATTGAAGTGTTCTTGTTCCTGAAGTTTTAATTGGGTGCTAATAAATAAATCATCCAGTCTCTTCCTCAACAGATGTGCGAGTGAGCGTTATGCTGCATAATATCTGTCTACTTTGCAGGTGTGTGTGCTTGCCTCATGTCGCTGGTGCATGGGATGAGTTGTACCAGCCAGGCCCCCTTAATCTGGTGTGCTGTGACTCGGTGAAAGACTATAACAAACAGAGGGATGTGACAGGCCCTGAGATGAATTTCTGTTCACTGTGACCTGCTTTATATGAGAATGTTTGTTTGTGATATACAGGACTAAGGTGCAAAAACTCACATAGGTGTCACTGGTGTTATCTGAAGCTCTTTCAGACGCATACTCCTTTCCATTAATCTGATGGAAACTGAGCATGTTGGTGTCATGTCTGAATGAGCTGCTGGCTGCTTTCCCGTAACAAATCTTGATGGCACTCTCACCAGTAACATTCACAAAACACTTTCAGCACCATACAAGACTGAACTCCTGAGCAGCAGCTGAGCCCTTTCTTATTTTATTTTATTTTTTTTTATTTTCTATGTGCTTGAATCAAATTATCAAGAAAAAACTTTGCTGACTGCTCGCTCCGGCATTTTAGATCATGCTGCAACTCACTTCACACACGCAAAGCAGACAGCAGAGAGATGATGGTGTAGAGAGCATCTCCAGGTGAAGTGAGACTGTTTTACTCAGCCTGATCACATCTGTGCTCTGCTGTATATTGTCAGAGCAATAAAACTCTCATGAGTAAGAAGCCCATCAGAGTTCTCTGTAACAAAGCTATACATGCAGAAAAGCCATATTTTTAGCTGTTCCAATTCACTGCATATGTTTTACTTGATCACAGCAAGGTTGCCAAGATAATACACAACAATTTGGCTTCATATTCCAGCTGATCTACTGTCCAAATTTTGTACTATGTCGCATGAAACATTATGTCGCTCTCATTTGGGTGTGTCTGCAGAAGCAATAACAAAAAAATGATCAGCCTCCAGATGACTAAATATTGTTGTTTCAACAGATCAGCAGCTGTTAATTACTGTTAATGTTTTAGATTTCATGGCTGGAAATGGCTTGAAAGGCCTTTAACAAATATCAACATAGCTCCTAATATATTGGATACAAACATTTAACTGAAGAAGAGTTACTATTTTTTCGACACTATAGAGAAAATTGTTATTTGTATTTTATTTATTTATTTACTTTGCTATTGGAGGACCATATTAATAAGAGAAACAACCATATGTGAAAACAGGACAAATCCCCAGGCTATTCCAGGCCAAACCGCATATAAAAATGATTTTCATACACATCTGTGGCCAACCACTGACAAAGTAATTCGTTTCTTATTGTAGTTCACAGTTGAGAATGTGATGAACCAACTGACTCTCAGCATAGCTCAATTTAACAATCAACAATATGTGATGTCATTCCTGCTTTCATAATATTAACAACTTACAGACTTTAATTAAATTTTTTTTTGACAAACTACTTTTTTGTGTGTCCTTGCTGACTCAGAGGGATGTTTGATGCTAGCTGAGATGTTTTGTTGTCAAAAAACATAGTGGCAAAAAGCCTATAGAAAATGGCCAGGATGGGAATTCCCATGAGTTGTCCAACTCTGACTGACAATTGGTGTTGCATTTTGAGTGAAGCTTTAAAGGTACAGTGTGTAAAAATTAAAGGTCAATGGCAGAAAAATGTGATATAAAATTCAAAACTGTATTTTGATTGATATGTAATCGCTGCACTAGAATTGCTGTTGTATGTTTGTTTTCTTAGATGGAGTCATTTATATCTACTTGCTGGGCAGCGCACATATGGAGGCTGCCATATTTGTTCCCCAGAACAGAGAGAGAAACAAGAGAAATTTGGCCACTAACGGCCACCACACATTCACAACAGTGCTTGGAATATGAAGTCATTTGAAAGAAAACATCTCATATTTCAAATACCGATCTTTACCGCTAGATTCCAGTAGTTCTTACATACTGTATCTTTAAATTGTACTTTAGTTCCAGAACACAAAAAGCTCCAGAACGTCAGTTTTACGCTGGCTGGAAGACCAACAAAGAAAAGAACTTATTGCTTCAGCTATACAACATTTTAAAAAAAGGTGATCACAAATTACAAAAGGGTTTTAGAACTACAGAGCTTTTGAATAATCATAAAACATGAATAAAATGTTGTTTGAAAAGAATATGTAATTCTGAACAAAAAAATATTTTAAAAAAGCCACAGTGAGTCTTTTTGACTGCAAACAACACATTTTTGCTTTTCAGTTTATCCACTTCGGTTATTTTGGAATGTAAACCCTCAAAATTTAAGCATGGGCAGGCAGAGTTACACTGCTGGCGAATGGAATTCATTTGTCCCAAATCGGCTACACGTACAATCTGTGGCAAAGCGACTGCAGATCTTTAGACAGAGTTCAAGCAAAATCAAGTAATTAAAAAAGAAATGTCTGCTGAAGGTGATGGACAATTATGGCGCAATACGTCCATTAATCACTCGCTGATTGTTTATCATTCACATGTGATTTATTGGAGCATATTTCCCCAGTTAGTTTTGATAAGAGTAAATACAATGTGAAGAGTTGAAATTTGAAATTGAAATTGAATTTGGTTTCAGATTTAAAGAGGGACAGAATGAGAAGGAATAGGAGTGAGGCAGATGATGGAAAGAATGATGAATAGGATGATTTATGCTTTATTCAGCTGGACCACAGGTTGTGTGAATGTAATTCTAGTTATTAATTATGATCAAACTAAATATGATGCAAATTGTGTAGATGCTGTGAAATCATTAGATATCTCCAATTGTCCTTCTTTATTTCTTTGGACATATGAAAATGCAAAGATGGTCATCTAAGCAGTTGTCCCCAGTTTTAAAGTTGTATTTCCATGGTCATTTCATTAATATTTCTGTGTTCTCCATTATTATTGAATGCATTCTGCATCGTTTCTGTTTAAAAAAACCTTCTGGTTGCTTAGTATCCAGCTGTATTTGTATACTAGAAGAGAGGCTTGTGGTCCAACGGCAGGCTTTTCCGGGTCCTTCTCATGAATTTCCGTCTGATTGGCTGCCTCCCATCAGTGTATGAAGGAAGCTCCGCCCGCCGCTCTTATTTCGTTACAGACAGGAAATAGAGCCAACGAACAAGTTTGTTCCGCCATGCTAACAAACAGTTAGCTAATTAGCTTCTCAACTCTGAAGCTGCAGTCGTGCTGTCTTCACTTCTAGTGTGTAGTGGAGGGTTACCTGCCTTCCAATGGACAGATAGAAACCCCACGTGGGATACGCTATTTGCAATGTGACGTAGAACTGCGAGGCTGTTCGTATTGTTTCTCTGATGAGAAAGCACAGCCGACTGGGGGGAACGCAACGCTAGCAAGTCAGCATGTGTAAGTAAACAAGGGGAAACCCTCCGTATTTCAGAAGGAGCAAGTTAAACGGGTTTTCAGTGAAAGGAGGCCTTTAAGAAACAACATAAACAAGCACTAGATTTGGATATATTTGTGAGACGTTTTGCTGCACAGCACAATAAGGGTCACCTTCAACTTTCTTATAAGATATGGCTATACTCTAAGTTATTTGTCTATTTTAAGGATTTTCTTTTTAATTTAAGATTATACACAGCCTTTTTTGAAAACAAAGAAGAACAAATGATTAACAGTTGAAAGAGTTTTTGGGGGCTTTTTTTGAAAACTACATTTCCTTTCACATACAGTACTAATGTCCACTCTGGCTAGACTTCTTGCCAATCCTTAGTCCCCATGTAAAATTAAATAGATTAGACACTGTAGCATCGCATTTTTGTTTGAATATTGATAAAACAAAACTCCATCACACATAACCCTGCTGTCCAACACATTAAGACTTGTTTGTGGGTCAGCTGAAGGAATTGCAGTGTCTCAGATCCCAGACTTTAATAATGCCCTGACTTTTTCTGCAACACAATGATGAGGCTGGTGTTCTTAAAAAAAAAAAAAAAAAAAAAAAAAAGTAAACTATCTCACTAACAACTGGATTGCTCTGAAATTTGGTGCAGATATATACAGTATGCCTCACTCACAGTTTCCTGTGAGCTACCTTTACATGTCTGTTCATTAGTAATGAGCAATTGATGAGATCTTTACATATTGATTTAGAATTTTGAATATTGCATACCTGCATTTGCATGTATCATTAGGTTCATCTTCTTCCTGTATCTGCAGTTCCACTATGCTGGAACTTCACCGTCAGGGATTGCAAACTGCAAAGTCCGTCCTGTTAAGAAACAGGCATCATCAACAGAGCTTGTAGTGTAGTTTACTGCACATTTCCCTTCCCTGACATGGATTAAAAATATGGAAATGACTGAGACTCCAACAAAGTTTGAGAAAGTAATTAATTTTTAGGGAATTAACTTCTCAAACTTATATTACGCTGCAGAAGAAAATTATAGTGAACAATTTAATGAGTGTTCTTGTCTCCTGGCAAATTTATAGTAAAACACAGGAGTCTCTGTGTAGATGAATGGGCAAGAAATCTTGTGTTTGTGCGTGTTTGTATTTTCAATGCACACACACACACACGAAGCACACATAGCCAAAGATTGTTTCGCCTACATATACATTATTATCATTATTATTTGAGTTATAATCTTTCATTCTGTGCCAGTACGGTTGCATGTCAGTCAGCATTATCGTTTGAGTCATCATGGGCAATTGTCTTCCGTTTGTACGCTTCCTTTGAGTTCACTGGCCTTCATGTGTGTGGAAGTCCATGTGTGTAGGTGGAGTTGTGAAATGCATGAATTGTGTTTTTTTTTTTTTTTTTCTGGCACAAAGGCATCTTGCCAACCAGAATCCAGGAGGGCTGAGGGCGTTGTATAAAAATGCATGCACACATGCTGTTTACTCCAGCCTCCCACCATGCCTCTCTGACTTTAAACATCCAAACACCTGGAGTCTGAGATGAAATGGCCTGGTCATGGAAGTGGGCAGCAGTCTTCGGAAGATAAAAACCTGCAATGTTGTGAAAAGCCAAATACTGCCAAAAGGCTTTAATGAAAGAAGGGTGCATGCTGAGTGTATCCACATTCTGCCTAGTTAACACTGACTAATAAAACAACACAAGCGCAGCAGTACTACACATTTGCTCCAGATGCTGTTTCCACACTGTTGAGTGAGGATGCATGGCAACTTGATGAAATAACCTGACTTTTTTTTTTTTTTTTTTTTTTCTCATGCTAGAATGTGTTCCTTGATTATGGCCTGGAAACCTGTTTAATTGGATTAAATTGAAAACAAAGCCATGGTCAGATTTACCAACATTTTGAGTTTAGAGATATTCTAATTGCTACTTAAAATACCAAAACTGAAGTTAATAAAGAGGCAGAAATTGGAGCATCACATGAATATTGAAAGTCAAAACAATGGTGGAAATAAACTGGGTAGGGAAATAAATAAATAAATAAATGAATACATACATTCATCCACTCATACATATTCATAAACATCCCAGAAAGTATTGTCATCCTCCTCCAGCTCTTTATGCACGCCACAAGTGCGGCATAAACCATTGCATCCACCTGTGAAAAGTTAACTCAGTAAAAGTTCACCTGATTTTCAGAAACTATGAAGTCAGATGTGTTTTTTTTTTCTTTTTTTTAAATATACTGTACTTTTCAATTTGTTTCATGCTTCTGAATTAAAAACAGAGGAAAGGGGGGCTGAAGTGGTGTTTTACCATACAAGGTAATTCTTAAATAATATAGGACCCAGCAAAGACTGCTGTAGTGCTTGTTGTTGGGGGGGGGGGGGGGGGGGGGGGGGGGGGGGGGGAATTAAAAAAAATGTTTAGCAATTTTGCATGTTGTAAAACTAAAAATATGCATCGTGGAAGCCAAAACCAGAGAAACCCATTGCTATCCCCATATTCCACAGTAATGGCTTGTTAGAAATGTACAGGTTATGTTAGCAATGAATGTCAGAGATGCCAATGTTATCACTTAAACATAACTAGGTGTTTAATTTTCCAAACCAGTAGGTGTTGTTGGAATGACATCTATTCTGTTTAAAACCTTATGCAGGTGGTATTTGAGTGATATTTATGTGGAGTATAATCTCTATTTTAAAGGGACTAGAGGCAAGATTAAGAAATGAAACTTGTGACTGCCGCTTAGGTAACTGCAGCCAGGAGCCAAGCCGTCATGGGAGCGTGCACAAACCGAAGCTATAATGTTGGGAGCGTGCACAAACCGAAGCTATAATGTTGTTTACTATGATTTTTCTTCGTAGTTACACTCTTTAGTGTCTTTCAGTTGATCTGGATCGTTTGTTAACGGCAGAAGAATCCATTACTATCACTTACAGCGTTTGAATTTACCGCGACCGTCTTCTTCCTGTATCAAAACTGTCGGGGATGCAGATGCAGCGTCATTTGACATCACGTCCGCAAGGCAGCGTGGGAAATTCAGCCACTGAATTGCAGCGCATTTTGCAGCACACAGCCTGTTAAAGGCAACAGAGAGAGACGTGGGTGGGCTCGTTCGTTTTGATATTTAGCGCTTCATCATCCATTAAAATAAAAAAAAAAAAATGGACATGGATTTTTTTTTTTTTATTCCTGCCTCTAGTCCCTTTAATTGAAGCAGGGGAGCAGTAGCACATTATCACACAATAAATAAAAGATCCCCAAGTTAATGGAGAGGATTCCCCCAGGATTCAACCGTGGCTTCCTTGGGTCATAGTGTGCTGGGGCCACCCACTAACCCATATACTCCCAGACCAAACTGATGGCAGCATATGAGCAAGCATGGTCTTAGTATATTAATTATTAGTATCCAAATGACGCTTTAAGAGATTTGACCTGATCATGTAATTATTTCCACTTTTAGGGTTTCATAAAACAAAATAACACGATTTTGCTAAGATGTTTATTGTTTGTTTTTAATCTCAAGTTTATGTTTTGGCAGAGCAGTTTATGTTTTCATCTGACTGGTATCACAGCAAAAATGTTAAGGAAAGATGCCCAGACTTTGGCCCAATCCCAATACTTCCCATGGTGCTACCACCTGTCCCTTCCTTTTAACAGTGGTAAAGTGGCTCTCTTCATTTAAGAATCAAAGGGTCGTGGTCATTGGATTCTTCAGCTGGAGTTTTGTAGGTCAGTTGGTGAGTTAAATGGCCGCTACCCCATGGTTCCTAAAAGACGGAGGGCACATTGCCACTGCAAGATGGAGGTGTGGGGCCATGTTGAGGAAGTGGAATTAGACTAGAGCATGATACTGCAAGCACAATCTTCAATGGACATATTTGACTACTGTATATGGTCGTAAATAGTTTGGACCAAAGGCAACTGCTCGTGGAGTTAGTAGCTTACTTGTCCAGGAGAGGAATGTCAATCCAACCTGAAGCCAACACAAAACTGGAGCAATGCTATGCTATGTTTGACACACTATAATTACCAGTACTGATTTACTGTACCTATGGCCTTGAAAATATTTTCTTACTGGCCAGTCTTCAATTTTTAGTGGGCTAAAAGCAACCGTGAAACTGGGCTTTATTGATACATGAAAAGATACTTCCACAGATGCCTACAAAACACCCTTTTTAAGAGAAAGCAATTGCCCCAAATCGCCCATCACTGTTTTTTTCCCACACAATATTTTATATATATATATATATATATATATATATATATATATATATATGTGTATTTAGACTTCTGGTTTCTACTCAGACAGCTGAATACGAATATTCTAAAAGCTTATTATGGAATTTTTGTCCAGTAATGACAGAAAAAATATTGCTTTCACCAAACTTAACTGCACATATTAAAGTTTAATTGTGAGTAAAAGCAAAGAAGCAGCACTTAATCAGTGTTGCTGTCGGCAAGGCACAACAATTACAAGCTAAAGTAAGACTTAAGGGTCCAGGCAGAAGCTTTGTAGAATAGACAACTAAAATGGGGATCAAGTGGTTTTTAGAAGCATCTTGGCTGTGTGTGGGTAAGTAGACGAAGATAACAATGGGGTTTAGGTCTAATGTATTTTCTGAATATTAAGTTTTTCCAAGCAGTTGTGGTGTTTATGCTTTCCAGGAGATATATTTTACTTTGTGCTAATACTCATCTATGAATACAAATGGTCCAGTTGAGAAAAAGGTTTGACCAAATGGTAATATCAAAACAGAATGAAAGGTTCCATTCTGCACCACCCTTGTTCATTTGTCTTTCTTCAGCCCATCATACTCCATTGTATGAACCCCTGTACTGGTTAATTAATTTAAAATCATTTACTTCACCTCCAGGGAGGGATAAATGCCAGGTGAAGAAACAGAGCATTGGTGAACCTATAAAAACTGATAGAGTAGAGCCTCATCCTCACCCCTTTTGCCATGGCCTGATTATAACCTACCACTACAGAGGTAAAGCCAAATCATGGGAGAGTAAGGTGTCTATTATTGCCTTCATCTGCTTTCTAGGCTGTACAGTTGAATTAGGGACACACATACAAATGCTAAAACACACTCCCACAAAGGTAGTTGTACAGCAAACCTATGTGTGAATTCACTGCACTACTGCATTGCCCTAAGGGCCCACCCACCCATGTCAAAATGCTCCTGCAAATGTTGTAAAGGCCATGAAAAGATGGCATCAAAGTGGCATTATCCCTCTGGACAAAAGAAGGCTAGAACAACTTCACTGTGAATAATGACAGCAAGAAATATTTTTAGAATAGCAATGCAGGTGAACAAGGCCAACTGTTGTTTTTTCTCGTATGTTAAGTGTTGTAAAGGGTTTGCTTTTGGCAGGATTAAATATAACTTGGAGTACCTTAATACCAGCTTACCAAATGCATTTTCTTAATGTTGGATACCTACAATACAAGCTCACATCTCTCATTGTATTGTTATTCATGGAATCGTACAGTAGTATTTTTTGTTCAGCTGTATGACTGAATTGGATCTGAATTATATCATCTACAGTGATTCATATAAACATGCTTGGAAACACACTTAAGTTGTATTTTACAGACTTATGAGTGACGTTAAAATAATTTTGGAATTTTTGCAATTAGACAATAATACTGTAAAATAAAATTGCCAGAAAAGAAGAGAATAAAATGTTCTGTTACATCAAGATTTTCAAGGCACAAACCAGGAGGATTATCAGCAACAACAAACACAGACAAAGAAGGAAAGGGGTGTCTTATAGCAAACTGAGTTAAAGCTGTCCCCTGTTAAAGAATTTATTGAGTTGACAGAATTGAAACTCATAGATTGAAAAAAAATTTTAGCTGATTTTTAACGATATCAAAGCTAAAGTTTTGTTTTGGCTAGCTGCTATCTCTGATCACAGTCTACTGCAGGTGAGAAATGGACTGCTCATAGATGCTGAACACAACCCAATTAAAACAAAATATAATATTAATGCAAACAAAATCAAATAAAAAGCCTCAGAATATCATTTTTTAAGCATCTGCCATGAAGATGAGATATGAGGAAAAGGTTAGCTTTCTTCGTTGAAGCTAACCTTTACCGTCAACTGTGTCTAGGCAAGGTAAGTGAGTACCAATCCTAACCTACACCCACCAATGTTTTTAGATTTTTAACAATTGCTTTGTTAGCATAAGCTGGTATATTCTTTAAAACAATGCCTTTCAAATGGTTATGGAAGAGACAAACTTCTTCAGTCATCTCTGTTTGTCTTGAAATAACATCACAGAAGTATTGTCTCTTCTATCTTGTCTTTTTGGAGCTTTTAAAGTTAGATCCAGATCAGCTTTTTTTTTTTTTTTTTGAACATGTTAACACAAACAAGATATCTGGCCGGTTGTTAGCATCACTGACTCACATAGACAGACGTGAGTAGAAGGTGTTTCTGATATTAAACAGGCATTCAAGAAATACAAGAATAAATACTCAAACAGAGATTAAAGGTAGTGTCCGAAGTTTCCCCCTGAAAATAAACGTTAGACTTGTGCAAGTGAAATCCATCTAAAACCGCGCCTATGGGCCTCTACTCTCATGCAGTGGTGAGTTTGAATGCAAGTCCCTCTCCCCCTGCCTGTAATTTGCTCTTTAGCTTTGTTTTGTTGTGGTCGGGACGTTTCTGGGTGGAGATTTCTGTTGATATCGCCAGCCAATGACAGAGCTAAGGGCATGATGCTGTGTGGGAATAAGCTCATGATTGGAGCAGACACCAGTCACTTGAAATCTCGAAGGAAAAAAAAAAAGAAAGAAAGAAAAACAGCAGAGGCACAAAGAAGAGGTAAGAGCTTTGGATAGTGCATGTTGGAAAACCAGGGTTTTATATTGGTTTGGCTTTTACCTGGTTCTGAGCTCTGAAGGAGTCATTGAAGCTGCAGGCTGAAGAGTGAGGCGCCTTGCCTGAAGGGGAGAGAGGGGGGGGGGGGGGGGGGGGCTCAGTTTAAATAGTGTTTGCAAACAGAAACGGTGGAGGGACTCCAGACTCTACCTTTAAGTTGTTTCAGGGAGTCATAGATATGGGTCTACGTACCGAGTCTTCTGTGTAATGTCTTGTAAAGAGTTTATGTGTAGCCCTCCCCGCTATTGTGGTTCCGTGAAACTGGCTTACAGGATATGGAGGACTAAAACTGACAAAATCAAAATAGATACAAAAATATAAAAATGGCTAAAAAAAAGAAATAAATATACTAGTTGGTTACACAAAGAAAATTTAATAAATAATTTTTACATTGACAAATATATCAAATGTGACATAAATGTATATTTGTAGTGTCATTTTCAACTGTTTTAATTTAATTTTGTGTTAATACACCTATTTATTTATTTATTTTATTTATTTATTTATTTATTTTCTGTGTAATTTTTAATTAATCAATTTATTTATTTGATACTTTTTACATTTCTTTCCCTCTTAATATTTATGCATGTATTTATTTTTCAATTTTTTCCCTTTTACATTTTCTTTTCCCCCTAAATTATTTATTTCAATATTTCTGAACTAAAAATTTCACAGAAAAATAAATAAAAAGGCATATTAACACAAAGTTAAATTAAAGCAGTTGAAAATGACAATAAAAAAATATATTTTTGTCACATTTTATAGGTTTGTTAATGTAAAAAATATATATATTTTTTCAATTTCTTTGTGTAACCAATTTGTATATTTATATCTTGCTTGAGCCATTTTTTTGTATTTTTTGTATTTATTTTTCATTTAGTCAGTTTCGGTCCTAAAAGGAGAGCTGCATTGCAAAGATTAGAAATTTTGGGATATATTCACATATTAAAAGGGTACTAAACAGACATATACATACAATTATTACAGCTAAGCCTGAAAGAAATGAATCCTTGACTTACATTTTTTTTATGTCAAGAGGTTTCACATAATTATAATATGTTACTTCAACAGAAAAGAAATCAGTTAATCATAGTTAGTTGTTCACGGTACTTAAATGAATTGTGTTCATGCAACACATACACTGTTTGTATTATGTAGAGATAACATAAGACAAAATTACATTAAGACAACTTAAAAAAATATTTAATCCAACAAACACCTATTTTATATGTTAACTGAACATAAATTGTTTAAACACACACAACCTAACTATTAGACCTTAAAAAATATGCGTTTCTGACTCGTTTTGATGGCACACCAACATTCATTATGCGCATTTTCGAGCCATCACTGCCCAGAGGCGTCCCCGGGCTCAGAAACAGCAGTATGTAAGATTGCCTTACAGGACGCAACTGTGACGTTGCAGCCGACTATTGGTTGCAGCACCGCGTCACTCTGTAAACCAGGTATCAACATCGGGGGTGTTTTGAACGTGCATCATGTCGGATTCGGTAAAGAAACGCAAGGAAACATTACCGGAGGAAGAGAGTTATTTACTTCATCCAATGACCGTCACCGTTTCTTTCTTTTTTCAATTTTTTTTTTCTATTTACATGTTTTCTTTTCCTTAATTTAATTTTTTCTCCTCACTCAGCTGAACTTTGTTCAGGCTGTAGCTTGTCGACAACGCCACACACAATAAGCATAATAGATGTTTCATTCATGATCAGATGTTCAGCTTTTTTAAAAGAATAAGTTCCAAATTTAGTTTAAGCTTCTGTTTTAGCCTAATTTAGCACAAGTGAATTGCCTCTTTGTTGGTTTATTCTGTTTTTTCATAAAAGCTTTATTTTTACACTTTTTTATTTGTCATAGTTTCACATTTTAATCAAACCTTAAAAAGAACAGCTGGGCACAAAATCACAACAAATAAGTCAAATAAAAAGAGACAAAAGTCTTAACATTATGACACTTTCAATAAAGTGATGGATATTTTCAATTTACAATTTTTATTTTCTGCACTGAGCTGTCCAGTCTTCAATAGAAGTTGGATGAAATGAAAAATACTTCATTTATCTCAGAGGGAAATTGCAACAAACTTGCGGCAAACAAACATGTTGCAGACAAATGCAGCCAGATGCTGCTCATTTCTGTAGTTTTAGCTAATTTCTTAACTTTCCCCCAACTTACTTGCTTTTAAATGCAACTGCCTGGTCATTTTCTGTCATTTTGTACCTGGCCTGTACCCCTATCATCAAACTACTGTCTGCCTCCTTCCTTTACTTTTTACAGGACGGTATGATGCAAGTATTCCTTACACACTCTAAAGTAATGAAATTCTGTATGTACTCAAGCCAGTTATGTCAACCAGTTCCATGCAATCAAGTTAGTTTAATATAAAATGTAGGATGCCTTTAGTTCGAACACAAAGTTTCAAGTAAATCTGATTAAAGTAGAATAATTACATACAAAACTAGAAAAGCATTCGGAGAGCGCAGACCACCGCCAAGCAGTTCGACTCCCTTATTTTTCTGTGCTCTGGATCATAGTATCTGGAATTTTCTCTGGATCCGGATGAACTTTCGAAACATTATAGAACTCACTGAGATCTGTTCTTGTATTTTTTTTTTTTACCAGACACTTTTACCAGTTATATGGAAAAAAAATCCCAAAATGTGGCCTATTAGGGTGATGTTGATGTAAGACTGTTTAGGCGTTGGTGAGGTTTGATGTTCACCATGGGATGTTGGTCAGAACACACAGGACTCGCTTGTACAGTTAACTGTCTCTACTGGTCACTCTTAACTCATTGACTGCCAGACCTTTTCCGAGCAGAGCGCTCCATATTGCCAGGATTTTTAAGATTTTCACTGATTTTGGGAGGTCCACAGAATATTGTGTACTTTGCCAATACAAACACTGAATGTACCGAAGGAAAGCTTAGACTCTCTTCTTTTATCAGAAAAAAACCATTTGTTTCTAGCTTTTTCCATTCTTTAGTAATCTGCAGTAGAACATGGGTTTGTTGCAGCGAAAATGCCTGTTTCTGACCAAAAAGCTGAGAAAAATAGCTTGAATGCTGAGGTCCACTTCAAGTGGAAAAGTGTCTTTGATGCCAATATTTTTTTACTTTAGTGACACTTTCATCATCTGAACAGCTGTTTACTTTTATCAAATAACAAATACAACACTGAGAAAAGAGTTTTGGTGGCAAATTAATTACTTACTAGCTGAATAAGCCACAACAAGTTTGTTTCACAGCATAACATTTGGCAGAAACATAGAGCAAAAACGGCTCCTCTACTCCTCCCTCCCTCTCTCCCTCCTCCTTCCACCGTAGCTTAGGTGCGCACGCAGTATTACGCAGTTACGCAGTAACAGAGGGCCCAGGCAGGATTCAATCCCCAGAATCCTGGGTGAGAGTCATGCCTGCTGACCATTCAGCCAAAGGGACATCTCTGTGGCCAGGGATGCATAATAAATCAGAGGCATAGTGACAGGACCCCACACTGTCACATTAAAAAGAAAAAAAAAATCATGTTGTACTGAAGTATTTAATGGATGGTAATGGATTGAATCCAGTCAGCTGTGCCAGGCATGGTTAAAAATGGCAGTTAAACAAACATCTACGCACTGCGCATGTGCAGAGTAAGAAGTACAGAGAGCCCATTGGGACAATCTTTTTGCATGTTACCCATGATCTTTTTTTCTTTTTTGTTAATACAAAGAAACCTGTTTTTGTTGACAGTGAAAAAAATAGTTAGTAGCATTATTTTAAAATAAAACTATTGCACAATACCAAAAATATCAGTGTATTATTTCTTTGAGTGGATTCATGGTATGCCCATCAAACCTCCTCTGAGCATCAGGGGCTGAAGATTTGGCTCATCTCATTCAACTTAAAGTTATACCGTGTAACTTTTGGCCACTAGGAGCGCTAAACCTGCAACAGCGCCAATGTCTCACAGGCCTCACGGCAATGACGCAATTTTAAATCTCCTCTCCTGTGTTTGTATATTGAAATAAACGAGTCCATCAAGATTCAAGAATTTTCTAAAGGATTTTTCACCATTGGAGGATATACCCCTGGCGGAGGTATCCGCCTCTGTTTCTAATTATATATGTTTACATAGCTGAAACATCACACACACAAACGCACAATGCAAAGATAAATGCACAATCAAAACCAGCCACGAAACCAAGTTGTTGTTTTGTGCACTGAATGAAGTTGTAACTTTGGCAAAACTCACGTTTGTTATGAGAACGTCTGGATGACAGTAGCTCAGCTTACAGGACATTACAGTGGCTCTGCTTCCTTCTGAACAGCGTATGAAAACCATACAACTAAACCAAGCAAACTGCCGATTGTTCTGTTACTTCCTTGATATTTATATGAATTACAGAGAACGCATTTATTGCTGCAAACCAGCCACAATTGCGCAAAATGTTAAGGGTGTCACGTTAGCTTTGGTCTATAGTAATTCTAGCCGCGTTTTGCTAACAGGAAACTATCGGCAGCTTATACGGCTCTTATTGACGTTGTTTTGAATAAACGCTGACTGAAAAAAAAAGAAAAGCATCACATTTTCGCATGTTTACACAACAGCCAAACTTCCTTACCAGTCTAATGATACCGTGGCAAACAGAGAGTGGGTTTTGCTTCCACACTTATATCTCCAACGACTGAATTCTTTTCCAATATCCACTCATGTTTTTGATCTGCCGTGATCCC
The DNA here is from genome assembly GCA_023101725.1 of Atherinomorus stipes. Taxonomy (NCBI): domain Eukaryota; kingdom Metazoa; phylum Chordata; class Actinopteri; order Atheriniformes; family Atherinidae; genus Atherinomorus; species Atherinomorus stipes. The sequence goes on from JALJCO010010929.1 coordinate 83,035, forward strand.
TTTGCCTCTTTCTTTTTCTGGTCTGCTCAGACATAAAACAACTTGCTTTATGGCACTTTCATCGACGGCCCGCCTCTCCAAAGTTGCGATGTCTGGTTTCTGCAGAGGGCAACCTGGTCAAAGTGCTGACACGCGTCAGTCACTGTATATTGGCCCCGAAAAATCATCTAATACTGCTCATTTTAGGCTTAATGTCAGAGTCAAAAGTTACACGGCATAACTTTAATGATGCATCCCAAATTCATCACCTGCTAAAGTGCATTTATAGATGTACGTTGGTACACACTATATCTTTATCCACAGTAAATACCCAGATGGTGGAGTGTTTTATTTTGTTTGATGCCAACTTTCCCCCCTTGATTTCATGTATGTACAATTGCTTTGTTGGTCTACAAAACAAAACAAAACAGCGTTGTTGTGGACAATTCTAGCCAAGGTTAAAGAAAGTTAAAAAGTATTCAAGAGCTTTATTTTTACAGACTGAATTTTCTTTGTTTGAGGGAGGGAACTCTTCCTACACAGAGGTGAACTGCGCTGCATGGACTGATTGATGTTACATTTTCAAGAGACATTCAATTGTCAAAATACAGTATTACACCCTCATTGTAGAAGCAAAATCTGTTATAATTTCCAACAAAGAAAAACACAACAAAGCAGTATTTCACTTTTAGGGTATAGATTCATTTTAACAGTTTGATAAAAGACAAGAAGTAAAATTAAATTATTTTTAAGCTAAAAAGAAAGGTAGTGGATGTCTTAGTCTGTTGACTCTCATTCAAAAACTCCTCTTCAACATAATATTCCATTTAGTTTTCTGTATTTATATTTCCTCTTTTCCCCTCCCTTTTCTTCCACAGGTGAGTGTGGAGGGTATGACTTAGGAAACATCAGCAGTAGAATAGGTGGCTTTCAGTCACGTGACCCGAACGCCGCGCGAAATGCAGACGGAGGGCAAGAAGTGTTTTCCTCCGGTTCAAAACACAGCGAAATGAATGACAGCGAGTACGCTGAGGCTTTGAATGGGCTGGTCCAGACACCATATTGCCAAAAAGTATATTTATACATAAGATATGACCCATGAAGTCTAAATAAACCAGACTGGTCTAATAATCTTGTAGATTTACCGGCCGTGAGGCGATGACATCACAAACCATCTCGCTGCTGACAAAGCAGCACTCATAACATTATTTCGGGGCATCCGATCTTAAAAAAATACAACTGTAGGGGAGCCAGGTGTCCAAAATAAAGAAGTTAACATGGTTTGGACGCGTCGGTCTCCCTCATGAGGCTGAGCTGCCTTTCCAATATCGCTTTCTCTCCCTAAGAGGGATTTTCCACACTGTTGCGGCATAACCTGTTTATGAGCAGTGGAGGATGTGTGAGGCTCTGCCACCATCACACACAAGGACGATCAGCTGTTTTGCTTTTCTTAAACCATAAAATGGACTGTACTTATACATAGCATGATTTGCTTCATCAGGAGACATGTGTGCTGCAAAGCCCAGAATGAGGCTGCAAGCGGGCAGAGATCCACCCGAGGTCCGCAAAAAAAAAAAAAAGAAAGAAAGCAAGGCTCATGACTTTACCGTCTGTCCGATGAATGAATCCTCAGCAGCCGAGAAGCCGACAGTTTTTCTGTTTCATGTCGGGTCAACCAGGATCCAAATAAGCTTTGAATGGCTGTCGCCTGTTTCTGCGGGTAATAGTGACTTATGCTATTTTAAATAAATAACCTAGCTCATAATATTGCTAACGCTGAGTGTTTCTATGTGCTTGGATCTTGTATATTAATTTATTTTACTTCTGTTATCCCAGTTTCCTAATCGAATTTGAGGCTGTGCATAAGTCAAACCGCATTTCTCCAAACTAGGTCTACTATTCACAGAGATCCACAGAAACCCCCCTAAAAGCTGGTTTGCTGCCAGAGACAGTGGGGAAATATCCTTAACAATAATAATAAAATAATAATAAATTATCTTACCTGTTTTAGAAAGTGGTCACTGTAAACTTTGGCATTGTTAGACTGCTCCTCCCAACCGAAGGTGAAGGTTTAAAATCCACGTTTTACAGCATTGTTTTGTCAGTTTTCGACATTTTTCAACTTTGTTAACAACAGTTTTAGGTACTCCAAAAAAAAAAAAAGTATCCTTTTCTCTGATAGCGTTATTGGAGCAGCCATAAACTGCAGACACAGAGGCGTTTTCCACACAGATATTATAGGCGACTTTCCTTCTGGCCCTCCGTCTGCATTTCGCGCGCTAACGTCTTATGAACGTGACGTATGGTGCAAGCAACCTATTAGTAATCAGGCTTAGGTGTACATTTTCCATAATTAGGGATTAAAAAAAAAAAAGCTTATTTTTTTCCACATCTTAATATTGTTAGATTGCTATTAAGATCACATCAAGTGTTATTCCCTCCTAAAATAAAGTGACAGCCCTCATCGCCCTCAGAGATCATCAACCCTGAATTGTAACACCCACAAGTAGTTTTTCAGATCCTATTCTTTGTAAATAATCCCTGGAAGTGATGGTGATAAGTTAAATGAGACTGGGTCAAAATGCTTAAAAGATTGTCCATATATACTCTTACTTTACATTAAAGCTTATGAAAAAATAAGCAACTTGTACATATATGCCATTGTAATGATATTAACAGACTTTTCTAACAATAGTGTTTTTAGTGAATTCAGTTTAAAAAGAAAAGCTGTTATGAGCTTTGTACATGAGTCTCACATCAGGGAGATGTAATCTGATTTATATTCATTATATTTACCTTTAGCCTATAGCTTATTAGTATTTTAACAACTAATTATACTCTGGCACTTATTAAAAATTCCACCCACACAAACTTCTCTACAATTGAGTTATCTTTCTTTTTTCCAGCTAGTATGTGGGTGATAATTTTTTCGATTGGCTCAACATTACAGAAGTTAATGGCACACATAGAAATAGAGCAATAAAAACCAAGATAACAAACATTGCTGATGAATTGCTGAAATCTGGGCCCAGCTGCTGTCTCCACACCCTCTTGGTCTTTTAATATGGGGAATGGTGAGACCAGAGTATTGAGACTCCCACACATTTCTAATTCATCACATTGGAGAAAAAAGCTCTGATATAGTTTTTTTTTCTCACTCTCTCACTCTCTCTGACTTATATTGCATCTCAGCTTTTTTTCACGCTTCAAAACCAATGTTTCATGTTTATTTTTAGGGGGTATAAACAAGAGAAAGGCTTTAAGCGCCGGGATGAAAACAACTGGCCAGAAAGTGCACTGAAAATGAATAAACCATCCTCAGCCTAATCCATGGCTTGTCCTGGAACTATGAGAGTGTCAGTAAAACTAACCGAAACCCCCAAACCCCCAAATCCCATTAAGTCTTTGTTGGGGAATGGCTGACATTTTGTGGTCTAATTAAAATTTCCTGCTATGAATTGGCGAATGGTTAATAATAATTACTAACTGGCATGGGATGTTGCAATATAACCACATAAACTGGTGAAGTGCTCATCTTTTGTCCATTATTTTTTTCTGAAAAATGACATTGTACACTGAGGAGATATACAGTATATGTAAATATGAGATCAGTCCATCAAAATTCATATAGCTACTGGCTATGTTTAATTTTCATCGGAGCTTTAATTATTTAATTTGTACAAAATGTCCCTGCACGCTTTGCATAAATCAGATTAATGCAGCCATTAATGTATCAGTTGTTATCCTAATCGGCCATTCTAACCACACTCCTCTGTGTGGCTGTTGTTGTATTTGACTAACTGTTCATACAATCATGCAGTCCCTCTGTTTCCCGCTCATTTGCATTTTCTCCAAATGTCTCCAAGCAACAAAGTAAGGAAGGAGGGGCTGGATGGGCCTCAAACATCTCGCCAACACTCCCTTTGGATGCTCTTTTCTCTCATGTCCGTCCCTGTACCAGCTCTTTCTCCCCACTATGCTGTCAAGGCACATCCTTAGAAACCACCCGGGTGTCACCATACTTCTTCCTCCAAAGACACAAGGAGGGCAGACACTCTTTTAATCATCTTTTCTCGCCTCTACACTTCTCCTCGGCGGTCAGAATAACAAAAGCTGTCACACAGACTCATGTCGTCTCCCAGTGATCATAACGGATAATTACCCTCCCCCTGGGACTCCAGTCCAGCCTCATCTCTCCCACAAGCACAATTTCGCTGTGAATTCACAGCACTTGTGAAATGGCTGTGTCTCAGTAACAAGCTCTGGGTGGCTGTGACTCAGTCAGAGATAGAGCAAAGTCAGGCCAACCAAAAGTACATCAACCTTCAACCCCCATCCACCGTTTTTCAATAAAAAAAACTCTTTCTCTTCTCCCAAAGAAGATTTATAAATCAATGAGACAGGGTGAGTGTCAGAAATTGTTCGGTGGAGTCGTTTTTCAAGTGGGACATCAGTCTGTCCAGGTGACAGATTAGTCTGGACCAAAAGGGGGCAGTGTTGATATTTTAAAAGAAAGGTGGGACTGATGGACTGTCTGGCTGCTGCAGCGGGTGAGAGAGTAAGCAACTGAATCAGTGAGTGAATGAGTGAATGGGTTATTGAGTGAAGCGCGAGGGCAGATAACATGCTCACTGACTGACAGAGGGAAGCTACCACGATCAGCATTGATCGCTGCCACACAGACCAACAGCCTCGGCCTGTGGTGGCTCCACCTGCCTCCAGGGCACAGTCAGGATTATCAGTCTGCATGGTTGCATCTCCTGGCAAAGATTTTATCAGATAAAATGTAAAGTGTTAGTTTTTTAAATTTATTTATTTCATAAGGCAACAATATTCAAGCAACGACAACAGCTGCTGCTTTTTTCTACTTCTTTCCTTCAAAGTAATAACATGGATGGAGGTTTTTTTTTTCAAACCTACTGGAAAATATCAAGAGATTTTACCTAATACTTTTACGGTACACTTGTGGTGTGCATTTAGAACAAGGCTGAAGGCATTCCTCAAGCACTGTAAACCATTCCAAATAAGTGAGGTTTGTCAAGTTGAAAATATTAATAAGATGCAGATTAAGTTATACAGCAGGGGATGTTTTCTTCTCTTGGGAATATTAAGTGCAAAACAACAAACAGCAAGAAGATGCTGTTTTTAAAGCTATTTATCAGAAACCCATCCACCCCTATGATGTCCAATTTTAAGTGAGACAAGCCTCGGGCTTTTATTCAGGTTATTCAGTGATGCTGCAGGTGTGTTAGACTGTGGCTCATCTGCATTAAAAATGCGTAAAAAGCTCATTCCCATTTTTATCTTCACTGTCTGTAAAATAGAAAAATACAGAGCAGATGAGGGAAAAATGTGAGAATAAAAAAGGCCACAGCATTAAAGCAATACACTGAAAATACAATGAAGTCAATTGAGATGTATGAGTTTCAATTGCAGGGACTAGATTTATGGCAAAATATAAGAGTCTGTAACTATCAAACTCAATTTGTACAGTTTTGTCTCGATGGGCTCTAGACCTCAAACTAAATCCTCCCAGATCATGCGGAATCACAGAGGCGGGAGAAATCACAGGCAACCTTATGATGAATGAAGCTATTCCAATCCCCCCTTGCCTCCTCCTTTTCGCTTCTCTCTCATCTCTACTGACATACCTTGTACCTACATGGCCAATCATAGTATAGAACACACTGAAATCATCTTAGAAAAGCAATTCACTCCTTCTTGGGGCAGCACTTTTGGTGTCAGGATTGCAATTTGTAAACCACAGAGGAAAAACTTCAGGCCCCCTCCAAAAACCTGCTATTTAAAAGAACGCCTGCATGATACTTCTGTTATTTCCTGAAATATCGCATGTCCACTTTTTCCCTTTTTCCTTCAGCATGTTTAAAGTCTTTGGATGAGAAGAGGAGGTGAAGAAAAAAAAAATGTTTCAAGTGAAATCTATAATCGAGATCCCTCATCCTACTCCTCCCCTGGTGTGGCCAATTGGTATTCTGCAGGATCTTCCGGCCCCCTATGGTGTTCCCAATCTCCAAGTAGGAAAGAAAGAATAGAGAGCTACTAAGCCCCTGGATGGAGAATGCCTAGCTGTGGATTAATGGGGAGAAGAACAAATGAAGTCCTGGAGAGGGTTTACATCTATCAATATAAAGTAGCAGATTAGGTATGGAGTTGGCTGTGTCTCTGTTTTCATTTGTCTAACTGCTTGGCGACATTACTACATCAACACGGCCAGACTAGCATTGGGAAATTGGAATGTGATCAATGAACAGAAGGAGAGCACATCACACCCACATCTTACCTAAAAAAAAAAAAAAAAAAAGAAAAAAAAAAGATCTTATTCTTGAAAATTAGATGAGGAATATGTTGTTGAAAGTGTGCTCTACACCTTGCATGATTAATATGCTTATGTGGTTTATGATATTTACAGTATTTTACAAGGCTCCAATAAATGACATCACATTTATTGGAGTTTTACACTTTATTACCTCCAGTGTAATTAGACCTTTGGTTGCTGAGGTTGCTGGAAAAGAGCTAATTTTATGTACCGGGCAAAAATTATACATGGTAATCTTGGCATTTCCAGTAATAATTCATGGCAGTATTATTGTGACACAACGCCTAAACACAGACACAGTGGCAGAGAAGGTTGTCTATTTCATTTACTGTCACAATGACGGAGCTCTAACCAGGTTACCTGCTTCGTTCAGAACAACAGATTCTTTAAAATCGCTGGTTTTGAAAGCCGACAGCACGTCTATAAATGAGAATGTACCTGAGGCTACTGATGACGAGGAATTTAACGTTGTGGTAATTTTGATCATTTCAAAGGAAAATAGGGACCAAATAACAAGGCTACTTTTTTTTTTTTGTTTTGTTTTGTTTTTTCATCTGGAAGCATTCACATGACAGTGAAGGCCAATTTATTCATTTCTAAACTTAAACATATATTTTTAATGCCTAACCGCAGCCATGTTTTTTAAAAAGTCTTAATGTAGTGTCCATACCTAACTCTAGCCATGCATTTTTCAATATGAAACCCTGATCATGAATTATAGAAACCTAAACCTAACTCATTAAAGTAGAGCGAAGTAAAAAAAAAAAAAAAAAAAAAGTGAGTGAGCTGTTGGTCGGATGGGGCTGAAACTAGAAGTCTTTTGCACGACTCTTTTCAGACTGATGCCACTGTTTATCTTTTTATCCCAACTGTTGGTTAAAAGTGGAAGCTGTCTTCTTTTACAGCCTCTGGTTATGTTAAAGTGAGTAAATGACAATTTTTAAAATGTAGATGCATCATTTTGAAGATTTGAAATTGCAGTGATGCCACAGTTCTGCACATTTACTGCAAAATTACAACAAAATATTTGGTAAATCCTACTCATGTTAGTAGACTCATATAATTATTACATGCAATTCTGTTGAAGGAGTTTCATCAGTCTGTAAATCTGAGCAATGCACATTAAAAACAAACAAACAAAAAAAATCATCATCATAACGTTGTATGATTTATTCCCCTCAAGGAAGAAGAAAATAATCTAGATTTTCTTTGGAGAACATTCATCCAGTTAAACCTTGGTCAGCCTTTTGTTCATAAAGCCTGTGTTATAAAGGCACTAACATCAACAATAATCATACTGTAGCTAAAATGAAAAAGAAGTGGAGAGATAATTCTATTCCATCTTTGACCTGCAGAAACCAAAACTTCTTTTTCCTTGAAGCCAAAATAATTTGAGAAAATATCATCATGGTTTCCTGCCTTCATGCTTCTTTATGTTCATAGCTCCAAGCCTTGAAAATGTTTTTCTTTTTTTTTCCCCCTAACCTTTCAGGTGCTTTTAGAAGCTTCAACCTCTGTTTCCATCTCAGGCAACCTTGGTCGATCTTGTAATGAATTTAGCCAGCAGCAATAACAGTGCCAATCAATAGCAATCCGTGGTATGTCATTGACAGGTTAGACACTGTAATGTTTGGCCATGGCGGTGAGTCAAAGGAATCAAAGGAAGGCAAGCAGTTGTTATTCAGCACTTCAGACAAGTAGGCACATAGTGAAAAACTTCACCCCCCACTGACATCTACAATAACATAGAAATATCAATACAGATATCATTCATCGATCATCCGTAAATAGGTTTTTTAATGCCATACACGATGGCAAAGACACACAAGTGACCTGCACCATTTACAGTAAACAAGCAAAAATGAGTCGTGAGCAGGTTTTCTGTCTCTACAAAAACAGGGGAAAGTATTTAACAGCTTCAAAAACGCCCTCAGTGACAGATTAAAATGGTCAGCATACGCTAACATCTGCTTCAACGCTCCTTCTCTCCAGGTTGTTCATGCAAAAGGGCGCGCCCTCTTCTCAGCATAATTCAGATGATTGTGACCTTTGCTTTATCTTTTATTCATCTTAATTTAGAATTTATTCCAGATGAATGAATGTGCTACTAGAATTTAATTTAATGGAATTACTGCAGAATAAAGGTAATGTATCAAGAAAAAAAGCAGTTTTGCTTCTTTTCATTTTACAAGAGAGCAGGTGATGACCCAGTTCAGGATCTGCCTGCGTTATCTAAGATTTGACAGAATTTTTCATCTTGAAGCATTTCAACCTGTTGAGGCCGACTGTGAGTGAATGTTTTGCCAAAACATTTGGTCAAACAGAGGCTGAAAAAAATCAGAACCGGGTAGAACTCTTCCAAATGCTCTCTTCTCAGTCTTTCCATAACAAAGCCATTAGACACATTTGCAAGGTTGGTTATGTCATGTTCCTTTTACAAAGCAATAGCCTCCAGCTAGGGGACTCTAAGGGATTGGAATTTCAGTTCCCTTCATCATTTGTATGTGTCGAGGTGCCCACTGTGGCAAATTGCAATTCCACATCCCATAAGGTCAGTGCTAGCACTTCCTCCTTGTTTCTGTCTGTGGTTGGAAAATGACACTCAATAAGGGCTGACTTTTAAAATGTAAGGGGAAGGATTTAATCCCCTGAGAAAGTTAAAGTAAGAAAAATCTACTCTTAGTTCTGAGTCATAATACAAAACTAAAAAGAAAATTAGTGCATCATTTAAAACACACATCAAATGGGGGGGATTTTATTGCTATTTTATTATTATAGCCAGACATTTATTTATTTATTTAGTCTCTTTAGAAAACACACAACTTCTCTGCAGCGCAGCTGGACTCTGAGATTCACACAGTCACCATGATGAAAGAATTTATCCTTTCAGGCACAAACATGAAGCCTGAAAACATATATTCATCTGTAGTTTCTGACTGAGGCCAAAATACAAAGCTTTATGCCATTCTGGATTGTGTACTGGCAGATGTGAGAGGAGTTTAGGTATTTTGACAATAAGTCAGCACAGTGATGTGCCATTTAATTAGACCCCCATCCTTGTCCCACCTGCACTGAGGGGAATCAGGTTGTTTATCAAAGTATGAAGGATGCTTTGATGCTGTGGACTGTGTGAAAAAGCAACAATAACGATGTAAAAAAAAAATATATATATATATATATATATATATATATATATATTTCACACATTTTGTTGCTTCTAACTTTTTTTGGTGATGTTGTAAGGTAGTATAAACCAAATTCACTGGACAGATTTACTTTTTAAGTTACTTAAATGCGTATTTAGTCATATAATCCTGAGCATCCTTGGATTTTATTACAACAGAGTGATAGCCTGGAAATGCTTTATGTGATAGAATCTTAATGGGCTGCTCAGCTCAAAATTTCTGATGCATTAAACCATCTGACAAAAAATATGTGACTGAGAGCAGGTTTTTTTTTTTTCTTTTGGAATTAAGCTGCATATATCTGCATTAATACTATGCTGGTTTTACAAAAAGAAAATAAAAAATGGGAATGTGAAGAATTTCCTGAGCGCAAAGGCTCATTTTAGTCTCTTTAATTGCATTGGAGTTATTCAACCACCAACTGTTTTAGTGTTCATTTGATACAGTTACAGATGGACTAGAATATTTACACGTATTTCAGGTTAGACTAACATAATTGCACAGGTTTTTTTTTTTCTAGTGTCCTGCAAACATTTTCAGTGGTCGTTTATCCTTAACCAATGAAGGATCAGTATAGACAGGAAGCTGAAAATAACTATGAAATCATATATGAGAGAAAATAAAGTTATCAAAAGATGATGTTTACCCAACATAAATAAGTAAGAATGAAATTCTGATACAAAACCAAGTTTAAAAACCAAAATAAAGCCAACAACTCTACATTAAAACTGGACCCATCCATCCTCCCCCGTCCTCAAACGGAGCCCATTTTCTGTTTTGTTTTTTTTTTTTCTTTTTTTTTGTGCAGAGAAATTTCAACATTACATTTCTGTGTTTTCAAGAAACATAAAATGTCAGCTTTTTTCTCCGTCACTGGGCTGAGAGTGGAAGATGAAGCGGAATTGAACACTTTCATCATTTTGCCTATCTCTGTTGAGAATCTCTACAGTGCCTCAGTTTGCCAAAAGGTCAGAACTGTCCCCTAAAATTCAGGTCATTGGCTTGTCCTCCTTTCTTTTATTTTAGCTTTGGTCTGCTTTCATCTTTTTTTTCTCGGTTTGTTCTTTGTTCGCTCTCTTAGTCTATCTCATTGGGACTCCCTCACACACTTTCTTTTTCTGCTGGTTGGGGAGGCATGAATGCGAGCGGCAGATGGCTGGGATGCTTCATGTCTCGGAGGGATCGTGCTCATCTGATTCCCCCACCTCTCTCCCTGCCAGGAGGTCAGCAAGGTGGGCTGAAGAGTAATTGGCAACTGGCAGGGATAGAGCTGACACAAGGGCTGTTCAGGATGGCATTAATTGACAATTGTAAATAACAAATGGAGCTGATGATTCAAATTACCTGTCCACACGATTCCCCTCATTAATTGTGTCCTGAAACGTGACCCAACATAACAAATGATTTTTAAGATTTAGTCCTCCCACCAAGAACAAACAGCCAGGGGGGATGGAGAGTGGAAAAGAGGGAGAAAAAAAGTAGATGTGTGAGCAAGCACGAGAGACAGAAAGAATGAGAGCGAGAGAAACACATCAAGGAACAGATTGTTAATATCAGCCGTTTCATCTGGCCGATTGTGAAATAAATGGCAATGGGGCTTGCAGTAACATGGTGCGACACGGCGCGGCGTCTAATGGGACGAGCAGCTCTCCACCAGCAGAGACCTAATGAAGTGCGACATCGTTTTTCACCCCACGACCACGACAATGTCAAGGTGCTGCAACTTGCCATTTGTGAAACGATGCTGGCCAGACATCAGCAGCTCTGCTGATGGCGTGTACGGACCAGCCAGGCATCAAGCCTCCAAACCCTGCTCGCAGGACTTTGGAAAATCAGCCATCAATACCATCAATCGACCTTCTGTTGACCATGAAAAGGACACCCCCCCCCCCCCCCCCCCCCCATCCCCCTCTTCTCCACGTTGTTTGACCACACACCCACAGGCCAATGCAAGTCAGACGGAAGACACAGGAGACGACCTTGTCAAACAGAGTGCACTGGGACACGTTTTTATTATTACAGGTCTGGAGGCAGTCATGCACCAGAACACAAAGCATGTTTTACAGGGAGGGCTTTTGACTGATGATTGGTGGTGGGGGGGCTGTAGAAAGGCTGCAGTGGCATTTGATTTACTGGTTTCTCACTGCACAGTAATGAGGAGTAATTCTGCCTTGACACCACTATGTCTCCCTTTCCTCTTTTCCTCCATTCTTATCTTTCTCTCACTTTACCTTTGCCTTTGGCAACCCCCTTTCCTTTAGTTCGGTTTGTCACAGTTTTAAGACGTTGCCCCAGCTTCCTCCAAAGTTTTTACTACTCTTTTAGTAGCAGGACAAACCTGACACGTGTCTTATTAATCAAAAGGATTCTCCATGTCTCTTCATTAAGAGGCTATTAAGAAGAAGACTCGCAAATAGGAAAAAGTGACTTCTCCTAAGCAATATCCACCAGGGAGATTAAAGATAACTCAGAGGATTTATATTTCAGAGAAAATGTTTTTATTTAGCCTAAATTCAGAGGTAAAGCAAATTGCTTGTTGATATGGGTTGTTTATTGGGGTGTACACTTAATTTAAAAATAAGGCTGAATTGAAACTTTAAATTATGACATCATTTTTCAGTTAATTTGTAATAACTGAAAATATTTTATATGCCAAGAAGTGCTTAATTTGCTATAATTCCTGAGATTCAAGACAAATAAAAGTGATTATGGCAGTTTATCTGTTTGTCGACAAGATTATAAAAAGATTGCCAAGTTGAATTTTGAATGTGTGGCATTTAGTTCGGGTATTTTAGCATGCACAAAGAATGAACCTAATCAGTGCTGGTCCATATCTAAATCACTAATGGTAATGTGAAGTTTGCAAGTTCTTGACTAATACTCATCTAATAGGCCTGGGCTATATACAAAGACTGTAAAAAATATGGACGGTCAAGTCTGAATAGGAGAAAGTGATGCCAGTTGGGCGTTTCCCAGGGTCACCATCTTGCCCTGTTGTGTGTTTCGTCACTCCCGGAAAATACTAGAATTGGCAAAGCACGGCCTTGGGGCAAAGGATTGACAGCTGACATACTCTAGGCTAAATGCTAACTGATCTAACTTGAAACTAACAGGAACAAATGAAAATTAGCCCCTAAGCAGCGGGATAAAGGGAAGACACGCTTAGACTTGCTATTATGCGACTAAAAGCCGCTGTTGTGCTTCTCTGCTACAGACTGAGACCTTACTGCGCGCAAACAAGAAGCTAACTAGCAGCCACCAGTCAGCAGGCTGGCATCCAGTCTGCCGCCTGTTAACTCATTGACTGCCAGACCTTCTCTGAGCAGAGCGCTCCATATTGCCAGGATTTTTAAGCATTTTCACTGATTTTGGGAGATCCACAGAATATTGTGTACTATGCCAATACAAACACTGAATGTACCAAAGGAAAGCTTAGACTCTCTTCTTTTATCAGAAAAAACATTTGTTTCTAGCTTTTTCCATTCTTTAGTAATCTGCAGTAGAACATGGCTTTGTTGCAGCAAAAATGCCTGTTTCTGAGTAAAAAGCAGACAAAACGAGCCTTGAATGCGATCGTCCGCTTTAAGTGGAAAAGTGTCTTTGATGCCAATATTTTTTTACTTTAGTAACACCTTCATCATCTGATCAGCTGTTACTTCTATGAAATAACAAATACAACACACAGAAAAGAGTTTTGGAGGCAAAATAATTATTTACTAGCTAAATAAATCACAACAAGTTTGTTTCACAACATATTATTTGACAGAAACATAGAGCAGAAACGTCTCTCTACTCCTCCCCCTCCCTCATTCTCCTTCCACCGCACCACGCAGTGCACCCTCCCTCCCCCTCCCCTGTGGGAAACAACCGCGTGCTGTAGACTTACTTTCACTTTCAGTTGCCTGGAATGCAGTTGCTGCTGTATTTCCATCGTGTCTTTGATCGATCATGTCTGTCTGTCACCGATCACTTTTTCCACAAACTTTCCTCCTTCATCCACCTCTTAAACTGCTTCGATTACGACCGGTCGCCATGTTCTCTCCCCCTCGAAGCAGTTGGAATCGAGCACACTTCTTGGGCTAACAGCCGTTTGCTATAACAACCGCTAACAAGACAGGAAGCATCATGGGAACGCATCACTTCCTGGTAGTTTTTTTTAAGCTTTTCTGACACAGCCATCTGCTGGATTAGATGAAAACTTCCGAAAAAATCATGATCAGCTCTCTGACAAGCTTCTCCAGGGATTAAAACAGCTCCCCTGATTAAAACCCTTAATTAACGTGGATTGGCAGTAAACGTTCGGATTTGAATTAACATGGAAACACGTGAATGGCAGCCAGTGAGTTAATCAAAAGGATACAGCCTTATAAATGTGTAATTTTAAGATTAAATAAAATCTAATTGGATGAGTTATATAAAAAAAAATATTCACCCCCCTCACAGTTGACATGAAACTTGACCTATCAAACCTAAAATTAATTTTTTGAACCAGGCGGTAAACATGTTTATTTCTGCTGTGAAGTTGGCCTTTTTAACATGGGAGTCTATGGGGATTTGCTCGGTTTTGCAGCCAGCCCCTAGCGGATGAAGGGAGAACTACAAATATTTATTTCGGTAACACTTTACAATAAGGGTCCCTTAATTAACATTAGTTAGTGCATTATTAAGCATTAATTAACTGCTTAATAATACATGAACAACTTTTATTAACTATTACTTTGCATTAGTTAGCATATTGGTTAATGCGTTAGTTAGAGGTTAATAAATGCTTACTTCCCAACCTTACTTAATGCATTATTAAGCATTGATAAAGGTTTAATTATATAATAAATTACCATTATGTATGCATTACTCAGCATTAATAACCATTTTAGTTGGAATGTTAGTAAGCCCTTAATAATGTCTCTAGTAATGGTTTAGCAGTGGTGTTTATTTGGAGTGAATAAACATTAAGTAACAGCTAACTAATGCATTGACAAAGCCTTCGCTTTACATTGTATATTATCTGGATGGGCATCAATGAGCCATTTATTAATATCTTAGATAATCATTTACTAGTGCTGTGCTGTGTATATTATCTGGTACCCCTTACTTCATGTTAAGTAAGGTCTTAATTCACATTAGAAGCCTGACCTGATGGCCCTTAATCATGTGAGTGTCTCATAAGCATGACTTAACCATAGTTAACCATTACTGAATGTTATTTGGACCCTTATTGTAAAGTGTAAACATTTATCCCTTTGGTAACACTATATTTATGCTTAACAGTCTAATAAGCATTACTTAACCATAGTTAACCATTACTGAATGTTATTTGGACCCTTATTGTAAAGTGTAAACATTTATCCCTTTGGTAACACTATATTTATGCTTAACAGTCTAATAAGCATGACTTAACCATAGTTAACTATTACTGAATGTTATTTGGACCCTTATTGTAAAGTGTAAACATTTATCCCTTTGTTAACACTTTATAAATGCATAGCATAAATGCACAGCCTAATAAGCATTACTTAACCATAGTTAGGGGTGTTTTCTGGACCTGGGAACATTGGGGGTTGAACACACCCCCCAATTCCTTGGAAAGGAATCTGGGGAAACCTACACAGTAAAAATGCCCGTCTATTTAAGCTTTCTTCAGCATTGTGGCACCTTGTTTAAAGCCAAATACTGCAAGACATACTTCAAAATGTATTTACTTTCAAGCTTAAACTTGACAATGTGAACAAGATCTCTAAAATCAGTATTAATATTAAGAAAGACTTGACTAATAAAATTTGTCATTAAATAACATTTATTTTAGTAACAATTATTATTAAGTTGAGTTAAAAAGTAGGCTAACAATTATTTTCAACAAGAACAAAAGTTAGTTGTGGGTCATTGTGGTGTTTCAGCCTAAATGATAGGGGGCAGTAGCAGGGAGAGCTGAAGAAAGGAGACCCGGGAGGAAGTAGAAAAGAGAAAAAGAAGAAGAATAGGCGAGGAAGGTGTTGTTGTACCATGTCCGGTTTGGCGAAGCAAAAATAAAGCTGTGTTAAGAACTGAATTAACTGCGTGCTCCCTGGAGATACCACATATTGGCGACGAGGATGGCGGCGGCCCTGAACCTAATGCAGCCGACGCCTTTTCTGCAAAATGTCGGAGAACCGCCGGTCCCTTTCAAGGCGTGGATCCGGACTTTTGATAACTACCTACTAGCAATGTCTGGGCCGGACCTGCCGGAGGCACGTAAGCGCGCGCTCCTTATCCATTGTTTGGGCGTAGAAGGACAGAGAATTTTTTACACACTCACGGTCGCTGATGACAAGTACCAGACGGCGCTGGAAGCGCTGACGACCTTTTTTACGCCGAAAGTGAACGTGGTCGCTGAACGTTACCGCTTCAGACAAAGGGGACAACGCTCAGGTGAAACTACAGACCAGTTTGTTGCTGCTTTGAAAGAGCTAGTCACCACTTGTCAGTTTGGCAGTATGGAAGAAGAAATGATAAGGGACCAGATTGTGGAAAAGACTAACTCAGTACGCATCAGGGAGCGTTTATTACTGGAAGTTCCCCTCACGCTCGCGAAGGCGTTGGCAATAGCGCGTCAGATCGAAACGGCTGTGTCGGAAGCAAAAGCAATGTGTGAGGGTGCAACAGACAGCGCCGTGCACGCTGTTCACCACGGACGTCAACAGCAACACGGAAGACTCAAGAAAGACAAGCAGAAACCACACTTACCTTTTCAACCGTTACAAAAGAAAGCATGCTACAGGTGTGGTTCAACTCAGCACACTGCGAATTTTCAAGGATGCCCAGCAAAAGAAGCTCTTTGCAACGCTTGCAAAAAGAAGGGACATTTTGCAAAAGTTTGTCGTGCAAGTAAACACGTGAGTGAAGTGGAAGCTGTCCCAGAAGTGACTATACTTAATGTGAATGCTCGCAACTCTGACAGCATCATGTGTACAGTAAGAGTTGATGTTTCAGGATCAGAGTGTCAGGATATTGAGCTAATGTTAGACACAGGATCTGCAGTGTCTATCTTACCAGAATCAGTGGTCACGGAGTTCTTCCCAAAAGCTTCCCTTAAGATACCAGCACTCAAACTCAAGGATTATGGTGGGAATCCTATTGCTGTGAAGGGTTGCTTACAAGCTAATGTAGCATTTGGGGACCTAAATGCAAACTCAGTGTTTTACATTGTTGAGACTGGATCTGCAGTCCTTGGCAGGGACTTATTCTACTTACTACAAATGCAAGTGAAAGATGGTAGAGTTATATCTGCATCTTGTAACCAGTCTGACTTTTCCATAGCAAGTGTGGCTGCTGAAAAACTAGGATGTGCTAAAGGATTCGTTCATAGAGTGAAGATACGTTCAGATGTTACACCAGTACAACAAAAACTACGCAGGTTACCTTTCTCAGTTAGAGAAGCTGTGTCCAAGGAGCTGAAAAAAACTTGTAGTGCAGGATGTCATAGAGCCTGTAGAGTCTTCTGAGTGGATTTCACCCATTGTAGTCACTACAAGAAAAGACAGACCAGATCCGAGACTCTGCGTAGACCTCAGAGAGCCTAACAAGGCAATTGTAGTTGACGGCTTTCCACTACCTCACATGGAGGAAATGTTCACAGAGCTGAGAGAAGCAACTCTGTTTTCCACATTAGACCTCCAAAGTGCTTATCACCAGCTGCCGCTACACGAGGACAGTCGCAGCTTAACCACCTTTATCACTCACGATGGCTTGTTCAGATTCAAGCGGGTGCCATTTGGACTGGCATCTGCACCCAGCTGTTTCCAGAGGATGATGTCGACCATCTTGAAGGGTCTGCCAGGGGTCAGTGTTACCTAGATGACATCATAGTTGCAGGTACAACAGCTGAGGAGCATGACAAAAGACTGAAGGCCGTGCTTCTGCGCATAGATGAGGCCGGCCTCAAACTCAATCCTTCAAAGTGCAACTTCAGACAGACAGAACTGTCTTTCCTGGGGCACACAGTGTCAGGAAAAGGACTGCAGCCAGATGCTTCACAAGTGACTGCAGTTTCCCAAGCACCGCCACCCACAGACCTGCCGAAACTGAGGTCATTTTTGGGACTCACGTCTTGGTACTCAAAGTTCATACCAGACTATGCTGCTGTTGTCGAGCCCCTGAGAGCACTTCTGCGTGGAGCAGACACATTTACATGGACGCAGGAAGCACAAAAGAGCTTTGAGACTGTTAAAAGACTCATTGTGGACAGCCCTGCACTCTCTCTCTTCAACCCAGATTTGCCCACAGTTGTTACGACGGACGCATCTGATTACGGACTTGGAGCAGTCCTCACCCAGATACATCACGATGGAGTTGAACGGACTGTTGCTTTCGCATCACGCACACTCACCCAGGCGGAAAGAAAGTACTCCACAGTTGAAAAGGAGGCCCTGGGGTGTGTGTGGGCAACAGAAAAGTGGAGAACTTATCTGTGGGGAAGACATTTCACATTACGAACTGACCACAGCCCTCTCACGACACTTTTAGCCTCAAAAGGTCAAGGCCGTGCAGGCATGCGGATAGCCAGGTGGTCGTCCAGACTGTTATCCTTCAACTATGACATACAGTACAAACCAGGCCGAGAGAATGTAACTGCGGACTGTTTATCTCGACTTCCACTGCCAAGCTCAGAACCGAGCATGGAGGATGACATAGAGGTGGCACTTACCTCTACACTCACTGCCATCACTGATACTGAGTTTAAAGAGGCATGTGCTTCATGTCCTGTACAGACTCAGCTACGTGAATTGCTTACCTCAAGATGGCCGAAATCAACAAAGGGCTTGACGCCAGAAGTGCAACCATTTTTTAAACTTCAGCACGAGCTCTCCCTACAAGATAACATTGTGGTACGTGGCACACACAGACTTGTGGTACCGGATATCCTTCAGCCAAAACTGATCTCCTTAGCCCATGCCACTCACCAGGGGATCGTGAGGACAAAACAGAGACTCAGAGAAGCATATTGGTGGCCAGGCATGGATGCACAGGTTGAGGCAGCCATAAAACTCTGTGTTACATGCCAGTCTCATGACAAGTCTGCAGTCACCCACACTCCTCCACTACAACCTGTGCCGTTTCCAGACGAAGCATGGGAAAAGGTAGCTATTGATGTGGTAGGGCCCTTTGACAAGGCACCTGCAGACTGTCGCTTTGCACTTACACTCATTGACTACCACAGCAAGTGGCCAGAACTGACCTTTGTCCCACACGTCACCTCAAGGACTGTTATTCAGTTTTTGTGTGCAGTTTTCAGCAGAGAAGGTGACCCCAAGGAGTTAGTTTCTGACAACGGCCCTCAATTCGTGTCACAAGAGTTTGAAAAATTTCTCCACGCCAGAGGTATTGTTCACAGAAAGTCATCAGTTTATTACCCAAGAGCAAATGGAGAGATTGAACGTTTCAATCGTAGCTTGAAGGACAGTTTACTGACTGCATCGCTAGAAGGAAGACCATGGAAGGAGTTTACAAGGGAATTCCTGCATGTCTACCGAGCAACTCCCCACTCTATAACTCAGCGCTCACCAGCTGAACTGTTACATGGTCGTCCCATGCGCACCAAACTCAATGTGGCTGGACGTCCTCTCCCTGCAACCAAAAAACCATCAGCCAGACAGGTTGCCCTCCGAGTGAGAGGAAAACAGCAGAAGAGCAAGGCCTACACCGATTCACGGCGAGGGGCTACAGCTGTGTTCTTCAAATGTGGGTCATATGTGCGGGTGAAGAAACCTGGCATCATTTCCAAAACCCAGTGCAAGTTTTCTAAACCACTCAGAGTGATGGAGAAAAGAGGACCGTATACCTACTTGCTTTCAGATGGAAGATGTTGGAATGCATCTCACCTTGCACCAGCTTCTGTACAGGTGTCAGGGGGCAACAATGAACCGTTGCCTCTGGACTTTGTAAACACACCAGATGCGCCACGTCTAGTGACATCATCACCACGACCAGCCAGGGCCAGAAGAGCACCTGAATGGACCAAGGACTATGTGTGTTAATCACTGCAAGTGATAAAACACCTCTGATAAGGTTCTATCCTGTTAAAGGCAGAGTAAATGTTTGGTTGTTAATTTTTGTGCCATGCAGAAGTTGAATTGGCTAAAACAGTCTGTGTAACTGTGTAAAGTGAGTAACACACAGAAATGCAAAACTCAGACAAGTCATGTTTATGTTGGGCATAAGTCATGTTAAAAGTTAATGGAAGACAAAACTTTAAAATAGCTTTGATATGTGTAACTGTTGTATATGCAGGAGAGGTCTTGTTTTATTAAGGGGGATATGTGGTGTTTCAGCCTAAATGATAGGGGGCAGTAGCAGGGAGAGCTGAAGAAAGGAGACCCGGGAGGAAGTAGAAAAGAGGTAAAGAAGAAGAATAGGCGAGGAAGGTGTTGTTGTACCATGTCCGGTTTGGCGAAGCAAAAATAAAGCTGTGTTAAGAACTGAATTAACTGCGTGCTCCCTGGAGATACCACAGATAGGAAGTATGACGTAGTCCAGAGATCTACAGTGCAGGTTAACAAGAGATAGAAGGAGCTAACTGGGAGCCTCCGGTCGGCAGGCGGAGCTTCCGGTCTGCCGCATGTCAATCATAAGGATACGCCCTTAATTATGTGTAATTTGAAGAATAAATAACATCTAAACGAATGAGTTATAAAAATTCACCCCCTCACAGTTTGACATGAAGGTAAACTTGACCTAATAAACCTAAAGTAATTTTTTTGAACCAGGCTGTAAACCTGTTTATTTCTGCTGTGAAGTTGGCGTTTTAACATGGGAGTCTATGAGGGATTTGCTCGCTCTTGGAGCCAGCCCCTAGCGGATGAAGGGAGGATTACACTGAGGCACAACAAGGAAGCGAGCTTCACTGTTCTGAGGCGGAGTTTGCCCCTTGCTATTGGCACATCAACTAGTTTATTCAGTTTGGTTTGATAGAATGCCTCGATAGATGGTATATATGAGGTTTTGTCACATGGAAAACTGGATAGATTTTTTTGGGGAAATGGAGAATAGAACAAAAGTAAAAGCTACTGTGAGGCATTAGGAACACGATACCCTCCCTTATCAGTGGGTTTGCTTCAGACAGACTGCATGCAATTTGTCTGGAAGTCTGACAACTGAGAAATTCTCAGCACAATTTTCCCAAATGTTGACTGGTGGATGTCCTGACATGTGCTCATGTTAAAAGTAGGTGGTGTGGCAAGGTTCACAATGAGGACCCAGGCAGGATTTGATCCCCCAGACTCCTAGGTGAAAGTCATGCATGCTGGTCATTCAGCCAAAGGGACATCCCTTGTGGTGAAGTAGCCAGGGCGCATTTATCTGGTTGAGGCATAGTGAAAGGACCCCTGACTGTCACAGAGGTATAACAGTACCTGGTGGAAATTCCGTCCCTTTTAATTTCCATTGCCAAAAATGGGCTACCGAACAAAGCCACATCCACATTTGAAGAGAGGTGCTCATGGGGCTGATTTCTAGAACTGATTTTATAACAGCCAATCAGCAGCCATGGTGTAGAACACATAGTACCACCCAATGAAGCTCATACGAGATCACATACTTCAGCATGAACACGTCATAGCATCCACCAATCTACATTCAGTAAAATGGTGCTTGACCTGACTAACCTCCTAGAAAGGGATCACTGCACAAAAAATGCCAATGCCTATCGCAGCAGTGGCTCAGGTGGCTGAGCAGGTTATTCAATGACTAGAAGGTTGGAGGTTCAAATCCTACTTCCCCCAGTCAGCCTGTTCTTGTGTCCCTAGGCAAGATACTTTGTATCCAGTGTGTGAGCATCTCTGGTGCAGAAATGTTTTAGGGGTGCCCAGAAAGGCTACTGGTGCAGATTGGTTGCCATTTTTCAGTCTGTCTGTCCCAGGGGGACTTTCCATCATGAGGGGTGAATGAATAATAGTTACAATAATAACATACATGTATATTTATTCTTTATTAATCCCAATTGAGAAATTCAACTCTGCTTTTAATCCATCTCACTTTTAACTAGAGGGCAGTGGGCTGCAAATCACGATACCCAAGGGTGGGGGTTTATGTCATTTATTTGCTCTCTTTAATTGGGACAACACATATAAAAACAAGGAGAAAACTCCTAAATATGCCAGATTTAGCAAAAAGGCTAGTTTTTATCTGTTGTCCCCTGCCAGATCTGAAAAGGCTCCCTAAAGTATGGAGATACAGATATATAAAGTATATAAACAGCTATTCTAACAAACCTTTCCAATTCAGTAAGGAAATTTATCTATGTTGTTTTACCTGATACCAAACAAGGGACTTGAACTTGGGTTTCTTGCACCAAAGCCTGCAGTGCTGACTGTGGGCTACCCTCTCCAACACAAATTTAAAGCTCAGAGTGCATTTAAAAAGCTATTAATATATTAATATTATTTATTCACTGGCAGAAACAAATCCCTAAAAAATCTGTCCCCTTGGTTGCATGCTTTATTGTCCATTCCTGTGTCATCTACACTGTGAAAATGATTGGCTCTCTTTTAAAAATGGTAATGGGAAGTTAGCTCCATGGTATAACTCTTTCGCTGACTTGTCAGCACAGTTGTCAGCGCCTCATGGAGACTGGGGTTCAAGGGCCAGTCCTTGAACATTGTTTTGCAAAATGAGAGCATTCCAGATACATACATTTCAAATATTTTTTATAACGTGAATATTTGAGGGCATGATCTAAGAACCCCCAGATTCCACATACCATCGACTCGGAGTCTGTTCCAACCTGCACAGCACAACAAATACTTTGCTATATTGTCATCCATCCAACAGGACTTGAAGAACCTTTTCTCCGAAAAGGGTTCTTTGTAAGAATAATGGTTCCTAAAGGAACCTTTTCAATGCAGAGAACCCTTGAAGAATCCAAGATGGCTGCATTCAATGAAAAAAGGATTTTCAGACGCTTCTAGGAAGAACCCTCTTCCTTTCACAAAGAACCCCTTTGGAACCCTTTTTTCTAAGTGTACTTTTGCTTTGTACTGCCTCCGAACAAATCTAAGAGGTTTGGACAAAGATGTGACATGTTGCTGTTCCATGTTACATTCTTTATGAGCACGAGTTGTTGGAATTCAACCAGTCGAATTACAGCATGAGGTCAGATTCTGTTTGCCGTTTCAAATTTGTGCTCATGTGCCCCTTTGTCATTTTAAGCACCTGCCCCTGCAGAGGTCTCTCCATGGGCCTGCACCTTAGAACAGATGTAGACATCCTTGTTCATTTTATCCACGTTCAGTTGATGTCGTGGTCTGCCGTATAACTTTATCCAAAGCAGACACTTTTCTTGTTTGACATGTGGCTTGGGAACTGGGAAAGGGCAAAAAATAAACTCATCACCGAGCCTCTCAGGATACCTAGTGTTGGAGTTAGATGTACCCATGCACACCGTTGACCATTTTGAATTAAAAAAAACACATAAAGACAAATAGAAAAGAAACAAAAACGGACTAAAATCAATGCACTTCAATAGACGTTCAAGCAGAGAATGTCCGAGTGTATTGGGTTAGCTGTGCGCACTGTGATTGGCTCATTGTGTTTGGGGGTGTGGTTTAGCCATAGGTCAATTCTGTCTCAAAGCTCCTTGGACAATTCCTTCCACCTCGTGATCCTCATTTGCTCTGACATGCACTGTGAGCTGGAAGCTCTTATATAGACAGATGTGTGTCTTTCCAAATCAAGTCCAAGCAGTTTAAGTAAACATAGCTGGACTCCAATGAAGGCGTAGAACCATCAAAAGGAGGATCAGAAGAAATGGTCAGCGTATGAGTTAAATATGTCATTGCAAAGGGTCCAAACACTTATGACCATGTAATATTTCAGTTTTTCATTTTTAATAAATTTGCAAAAATGTCTGTTGTTTATTTTTCTGTAAAGATGGGGTGCTGAGTGTACATTAAAAAGAAATTAAATTGACTCTTTATTTTAGCAAATGGCTGCAGTGAAACAAACAGTGAAAACTTTAAAGGAGTCTGAATACTCTCCGTACTCACTGTATGATGAATAATATCTTTGATATTGTGAAATAGCTGAAGACATTTTCAAAGATTAAAATTAACTACAATGTTGTTCATTAATCAGCATTAATGTACATTGCATTGGAAATCCAGAGGAATGGAAATTAACTCATTGACTGCCAGACCTTTTCCGAGCAGAGCGCTCCATATTGCCAGGATTTTTAAGCATTTTCACTGATTTTGGGAGATCCACAGAATATTGTGTACTATGCCAATACAAACACTGAATGTACCAAAGGAAAGCTTAGACTCTCTTCTTTTATCAGAAAGAAACCATTTGTTTCTAGCTTTTTCCATTCTTTAGTAATCTGCAGTAGAACATGGCTTTGTTGCAGCGAAAATGCCTGTTTCTGACCAAAAAGCTGAGAAAACTAGCTTTGAATGCTGAGGTCCGCTTCAAGTGGAAAAGTGTCTTTGATGCCAATATTTTTTTACTTTAGTAAAACCTTCATCATCTGAACAGCTGTTTACTTCTATGAAACAACAAATACAACACTGAGAAAAGAGTTTTGGTGGCAAAATAATTGTTTACTAGCTGAATAAGCCACAAAAGGTTTGATTCACAACATAATATTTGAGAGAAACATAGAGCAGAAACATCTCTCTACTCCTCCTCCCCTCTCTCCCTCCTCCCGCTACCGCAGTTTAGGTGCGCAAGCAGGGTTAGGGTTAGGATTTGAATTTACGTAATTTGAATTAAAGTGGAAACACATGAATGCCAGCCAGTGAGTTAAAAATCAATCAAAACTTTGGTTTAGATCATCATGTAGTTCTGATATTTAATATCACATAAAATAGTTTTGATAATATTGTGATACACTACTGCTGTGTTTGTAGTTGCTCACATGGTGAAAAGCAAATGGCCGCTGAAAGTAGTATCATGATTATGACTGTCATGAATCCTTGAGTTTACGTACTGACGCATAAACACAACATCTCCAACCTCTAACAGCAAAGTGACTCCATTAGAAGTTTTAGACCAATGAGAAGGCTGATGCTCATATGCTAGGAAAATCTGTTCTCCATTCTTCATCAGTGCAGCACCCACAGGATGTGAAGCATGTCCAGGTCCATATATGTAGAACTCAAAGTGGTAGGCTCCTCTCACTGGTGCAATGAAAAACCCTGTAAGACGTTATTATTGTTGTTAATAATAATAATAATAATAATAATAATAATAATAATAATAATAATAATAATAATAATAATAATAATAATAATATTGTCTACAATAGAATTATACCAACAATGGAAATACAGTCAGAACAATGATTAAAATGTATAAAGTACCAGTATTTGGGTTATAGGCATTTCCAATATTTGTAACAACGTGTCTGAAGACCAGATTAGTGTGAGCATTAAATGGTCCAACACATCCTGATCCAGAGGCAAACAAAGCTGCTGAGAAAGCCACTTGTTTACCTGAGAGACAGAAACAGTTGTATTAAGGTTACTGATGCTGCAGTGATGTGAATATTACACCAACTTTGATGCTCATTATTCCACCAACCTTCTCCTTCTGCTTTCAGAGCCTTCACCTGGTTTTCTGTGATGTTTGCTCTGCTTTTAATGTCAGCCAACTCTCCAGCCTGTACTGGAATTATGTTAAGCAGAAAAATATAAAAGTGGAATAAAGCCTCGTATTCATTGTTGTTCATTACAGAAGGATTTGATTGTCTCCGTGTGGCTAAGGGACTGGTATAAACAACAAAAACCTGCTTATTTTGGGGAGTTTCCAGAGTCAGGGCAGAGGGAAGATGCAAACCCCCATGTCCCTCTTTTATTTCAGAATTTAATAACTTAAACCATCAAGTTATTTGTAAAGCTCTAAACCATCGTCTTGTCAGGTTGATCAAGAACATTATTTCTCACTTTAGAGGTTGGAGAAGTTCAAATTCACTCTGAGGTGATGAGGACAAATCTAACTAAGTCTGTATTTTTAAGTGAAGATGGTGACTTTAACAGTTTTTTTTTTTTTTTTGTTGTTTTTTCAATGTGCTACCGTTATTATTATTATTAAGTACACATTTCAGTTGTTTGACTTCACAATCACTCTTTTGTTCCACAATATTCTTTTCTTTTTTTTTTATTATTATTCTTATTTTCTTTTTTCAATTTTCTTTACCTTTATAGGATCTGGGATCATTGGGAAGAGGGGAGAGTATTTTCCGTGTACGTTTACTGAATCTGTTATTTCTATGTCCAACCAAACTGGCGATAAACATATTTAAAAAAAATACATGCATAAGCTTTATACAGGGAGTGCAGAATTTTTAGGCAAATGAGTATTTTGACCACATCATCCTCTTTATGCATGTTGTCGTACTCCAAGCTGTATAGGCCAAAAGCCTACTACCAGTTAAGCATATCAGGTGATGTGCATCTCTGTAATGAGAAGGGGTGTAGTCTAATGACATCATCACCCTATATCAGGTGTATTAGGCAAACAGAATTGTTATGCAACTCCCTTTCCTTTGGCAAAATGGGTCATAGAGGGACTTAACAGGCTCTGAAAAGATAAAAAATAGTGAGATATGTTGCAGAGGGATGCAGCACTCTTAAAATGTCCAAGATTCTGAAGCGGGATCATCCAACAATCAAGCGTTTCATTCAAAATAGTCAACAGGGTCACAAGAAACGTGGAAAAACCAAGGCGCAAAATAACTGCCCATGAACTGAGAAAAGTCAAGCGTGCAGCTGCCAAGATGCCACTTGCCAGCAGTTTTGCCATACTTCAGAGCTGCAACATCACTGGAGTGCCCAAAAGCACAAGGTGTACAATACTCAGAGACATGGCCAAGGTAAGAAAGGCTGAAAAACCACCACCACTGAACAAGACACACAAGCTGAAACGTCAAGACTGGACCAAGAAATATCTCAGACTGATTTTTCTAAGGTTTTATGGACTGATGAAATGAGAGGGAGTCTTGATGGGCCAGATGGATGGGCCCATGGCTGGATCGGTAAAGGCCAGAGAGCTCCAGTCCCACTCAGACGCCAGCAAGGTGGAGGTGGGGTACTGGTATGGGCCAGATGGATGGGCCCGTGGCTGGATCGGTAAAGGCCAGAGAGCTCCAGTCCCACTCAGACGCCAGCAAGGTGGAGGTGGGGTACTGGTATGGGCCAGATGGATGGGCCCGTGGCTGGATCGGTAAAGGCCAGAGAGCTCCAGTCCCACTCAGACGCCAGCAAGGTGGAGGTGGGGTACTGGTATGGGCCAGATGGATGGGCCCGTGGCTGGATCGGTAAAGGCCAGAGAGCTCCAGTCCCACTCAGACGCCAGCAAGGTGGAGGTGGGGTACTGGTATGGGCTGGTATCAAAGATGAGCTTGTGGGGCCTTTTCGGGTTGAGGATGGAGTCAAGCCCAACTCCCAGTCCTACTGCCAG
The DNA here is from genome assembly GCA_023101725.1 of Atherinomorus stipes. Lineage (NCBI taxonomy): Eukaryota > Metazoa > Chordata > Actinopteri > Atheriniformes > Atherinidae > Atherinomorus > Atherinomorus stipes. The sequence continues at coordinate 109,963 of JALJCO010010929.1, forward strand.
TTTCTGGAAGACACCTTCTCCAAGCAGTGGTACAGGAAGAAGTCCATCCTTCAAGAAAAACCTGATTTTAATGCAGGACAATGCTCCATCACACGCATCCAAGTACTCCACAGCGTGGCTGCAAGAAAGGGTCCAAAAGAAGAAAAACTAATGACATGGCCTCCTTGTTCACCTGATCTGAACCCCATAGAGAACCTGTGGTCCCTCATCAAATGTGAGATTTACAAGGAGGGAAAACAGTCCACCTCTCTGAACAGTGTCTGGGAGGCTGTGGTTGCTGCTGCATGCAATGTTGATGGTGAACAGATCAAAACACTGACAGGATCCATGGATGGCAGCTTTTCAGTGTCCTTGCAAAGAAAGGTGGAGATATTGCTCACTGATTTGTTTTTGTTTTGGAATGTCAGAAATGTATATTTGTGAATGTTGAGCTGTTATATTGGTTTCCCTGGTGAAAATAAATAATTGAAATGGGTATATATTTGTTTATTGTTAAGTTGCCTAATAATTATGTTTACCTAATAAACCTGATATAGGGTGTTGATGTCATTAGACCACAGCCCTTCTCATTACAGAGATGCACATCACCTGATATGCTTAATTGGTAGTAGCTTTGGGCCTATACAGCTTGGAGTAAGACAACGTGCATACAGAGGATGATGTGGTCAAAATACTCATTTGCCTGATAATTCTGCACTCCCTGTACAAATTAACTTCATGTTGTCCAAACCTTTCAAAAAATCTGTCAACAATGTCAGTCGTAAGTACCAGGGATTTTCAGATTTCCACCCACCAGTCACCCCCCCCCCCCCACTCCCCACCCCCCACCCCCAACTACCATGGTTAATTGCCCTATCCTGTCCCTATTGTTTTACAAATCGAAGAATGTCGATTTCACAGCCTCTTCTTTTTTTCAGGTGAAAAACAGAAGAGGCTGTGACATCCCTCTGGGCCTCTGGTAAGCAGGTTCATTATACCTGCTTATCCTTTTCACATACAGAAGCTTTTATGTTATTTCAATAACATAACATTTTTATTCACAGAAGTTACTTTACGACATATGTATGTATAAATACATACATAAAATATAGTTTATCATGTTATGTGTATATTGAAGTCATCAAGCTAGAATATCAATATTAACAGATATCGGTTTTCTATTTGATTTGAATTTTTATCTTATTTTCTAGTGTAATTGCCTCCTGTTCAAGTGGGATAATAGTGTAGTATCTTTGTGCAAATTCTTTATTCTGTTTACATGTTTTACTTTTTCATCGCACTATACCTGCTGGTTTCCATATTATGACTTTATGTTTTTGCATTGTGTTACACTGCTTAGAATGATGGGCCAACTCCTTCCAGGTGCAACATATTTGATTCTTTTATTCAAGCTGCAAAAGATGCAGAAAACACAATATTAACCGGAGCTTAGTGCAGCATCTGCTCAGATCACGTACTGACTAGACTTCTTCTACGGGCGTCAGCTACTGATACCAACACTTACAGTTTTAAGATTTATCAAAATAACAAAATTATCAATTTCCAGTTGAACAATCTTTACAGTTTACACAGATTTCTTTATGAACTAAACAAACCTTTTTAATACTGTTTTTAACCTTTTTAATCACCATGAATTCTTCGTATGAACAGAGTTTATATAGTTATTACCCATACTGTACTTCTAACACATTATCTGTGTCCTCTTAATCACTTTCACCTCACCTTTACTTATGGTTTGTACTATTATCTGCTTTAGAGGTGAACCCCTTTATGCAATACAAGCTAGCCTGGCACATCTAATGTGCTTATGCCCAAAAACCTCTTAAAAGCTTAGTTTTGCATGTCTTTTCACATAAACCACGACAATACAATAGTCTTGTGCACTTCTGGGAACTAAGTTTATGATATTGACGATCTATTAAACTGTACTCTCATTTATCATGGCGGCCTGTCCGGACACACGTCCGCCATATTAGATTCACAACGTGGTGGCAGACTCACTCTTCACTCATAAACTTATCCAAATGCATTTCGGCTTTCTGTCTTTAACTCTGAGGTACTTAGGAATCAACACTGTACAGAATCTGTGTTTCTACCAACCAGCTTACCTGCAAAAGATGCAGAAAACACAATATTAACCGGAGCTTGGTGCAGCATCTGCTCAGATCACGTACTGACTAGACTTCTTCTACGAGAGAAAAAAAAAAAAAAAAAAAAAAAAAAAAAAAAAAAAAAAAAAAAAAAAAAAAAAAAAAAAAAAAAAAAAAAAAATCAGCTACCGATACCCAAAACACCAAGCGCCCTCTGCTGGAGTAACAGTATTTCACCTTACTTTGGAACACACATTAATCCTGACAGGAGTGGACAATACACATAGAAACACTATTCAATCAGATAGTTTTCAAACTTGAGAAAATAATATTTTAAAGGGGGTAACTATTTTAAAGCATAAATAAATCATAGTGCCACACATTGATGTAGCTGCTGCAGTCGAATATTAATCTGGATGAACAGAGTATCCATCTATCTGCCTTCCTGTCTTTTTCATTTGATTACTACTACAATAACTGTAAAACTCCAGTTTATAGGCCACATTGTGATTTTTCAGATTATTTTATATTTCTTTTTCATAATAATCATAATCATAATGATTATGATTATGATTATGATTATTATTATTTTTTAAAGCCCAAAGCTCAGCTTTCACATCACCAGTTTGGTTGGTTTGGCTCTGAAAAGGAAACCTCTGACTCCAGATCATGCTGTGAACATTTTATAGAGAAAATGAGGAAATGATCTGAAGACTTGGAGTCTGGTAAACTAGAGGTCCACAGAGGAAAGCCTGAAGCTGCTCTGAATGTTTTATTATCACCAGCTGAGCTCCGCTAACCAGTGTTGGTATCGGTATCTGCGGTATCGGTCCGTACAAACATCGCTGCCTCCAACTCCGTTCCTCTTATTCGGCACCACCCTCTGCAGCAGGTTTCTCTGAAATGACGTCATAAACTGTTTCCTAACCGGGACTCCCGTAATCAGCGGGGGTCCTGTTATACCTAACATGGCCCTCTCCCCCACCATCCTGCAGCCTGGATGCGCTGAACAGCATCAGGTGCGGCCAACCCATTCCGCTACAGACCAGCCCCGGCTTCCTCTCTAGTCACGCGGCCTACGGGCTGGAAAGCATCTGCACCAGGATCTGGATGCTGGACTGGTCTTTCAGCTTCGCCTTTCATTATGTCCATCTTCTAAATTGTTGTAATGGTTGTTAGTTGTTGTGTAGCTGGTGAAACCGATGGTTCAGTGTGGAGCTGGAGCGCAACGCGGTGACTTCAGAGCTGCCGCATAGCGACGTTCTAACCATAAAAACATAAATCGTCGCTACGTTTTTCTCTTATTTGCTCATATTTTTCATGTATTTTTCAACTGGCAAATTAATAAATTTAGTTTGGTTGTCAGTTTCATTTCCATCCATCAATCCTGACTTAGGCTATTTTAGGAGCAAAGTGTAAATTAGAGGGTGAAATCTGTAGTGCGTGCTCCCATTTTTTTGTTGTACTCGCACCAATATATTTTTGGGCGCATATTCGAGAGTAAAACGCGCGCACTGTACAGCCCCTAAGTGTGTTCCCGTTGTCCCGTGCAGCCGCTGACCAGGTAAACTGGCTCCTCTGCGCTGAAGCTCCTTCCCAGATGATTTTGAAAAACACAGCGCATTTTCTACCTTTCAAAGGGACGACATGTCCGGATAAAGAGGACGTTTCGTCACTTTATAATAAGCAGTATGCATAAATATACGAATAAATATACGAGGCACGGGACAAAAGCCCCACGATACCACTGGTTTCAAAGCGGATGAATGGATTGATAGTTTACTCTGCGACGGAGCAGCGGAGTTTGAAAGTGAAACTAACGAGTTGGAGATAATTTCACCACAGATGATCCTCAGCATCCTGGTGCAGAAAAGAGGATCATTATAAATCAAGCTGAATTGTATTACATTACAGGCTGATTGTGGCTGGACTCTGTCTGCAAGAACACGCTGCTGGTGTTCCAGGACTTATTTGCATAATAGAAGCAGAGTTGATGAGGTGTTAATAGCCCTTAAAGGGGACTTCAGTAACTTTTTTACCTCAATAAATGCTTTTCGGAATCCCCGTGGGAGCTAAACAAAGTGTTTATGGGGTGATTCAATGTCCCCCCTCCCGCCGGTGCCTCTGGCCTGCGAGCAGCTTGATATGGAAGATTGTTATTTTTATGTCTTTGTGCACATTTTAATGATAATTGCCCTACAAAACTGCTTTATATAACTTGCTTTGAGAATATATCTTGCTTTGAGAATATAACTCGCTCTGAGAAAACAACTTGTTGTGAGAAGTATAAATTGCTTTGGGAATCAACTTAGTTTGGAATACCATTCTTATCAGACCAAGAGCTGCTAAGGGGGGGCGCCTAGCTGCTGGGCCTTGCCCGCCTGGCAGGTATGCAGCCTGAACTTAATAAAACAGTGTGCATCTTGCAACCGGGTTAGAGTCTGCTGTGGGATCTGGCCAATCGCCCAGCCCGCTGATACTTTTTGCTTAACCCGGACTGTTGGGCTCTCCAGTCTTCGTGCTATGGTAAGCAATTTCTATGTATCAGCTCTTGAAACAGATTGCTGTATCTGTTTGTGACTGATTGTGGGGAATAAAGAGCACGTTATTCTAGCAAAGTCACTGTCTTGTGTTGTCATTGTGTCCGTGCCGATCTCTCACGATCCTGCAATAAAGTAAAATCTGGATTAAAACATTTTGGCGTCTCTACGAACAAGATGCGAGAGACTACGCGAGCATAATGTTGAAAAAAAAAGGAAAAAGTGTCTGAACCCGCTGCTCCAGAGAAGGTTGTCATCCCTGGCTGGGGGGAAACCTCATGTTGTTACCCTGTTGCCCTCGAGTTGAGGCAGGGTGGAGGGCGGTGTGAGTCATGGGAAACCATGGTTACGGAGGGGCCCGAAAAGGTGGTTTCCGCGCTCCGACAGGTCCCAGTGACTTCTAAAAAACCCGTCGAAGCGTTACAGCAACGACTATGGGTAGCTGCGACTGCTTGGAAAAAGCAGACGGAAAAATTGGAGAAATGTCAAAAGGAATTGTTGCAAAGGAGGCTGATATTGCCAGAAAAAGGAGACAGCGCTGTAGTTAAAGCGCAGCTCCAGCTGTTGCAGTCCCAGTATGAGGGAGCGTCTGACGTGGCTCAGCGAGCGGTGATGCATGTCTCTAAGGTGAATAGAGAACGCAAAAAGAAAAAGTCGCCGATTAAGATGCAGGTCCGCGCCTTTGTGGCTAAGGCAGCGACCAGCGGAGCCAAATGGGATCCTAATAAATGGGATGGAGATATCGGTAATGATGAGGATGATTCTCATGGTTTTATCTGGGACCCAGATGATCTTGATGATGATGATGACTCTGATGTTGAGCAGGAGGAAATTGATCCTCCTTCGCCGCCGTTAAAGGCAGCGGTAAGACCCAAAGCAGCGGCGCCGATAACCAGCCGCCGGGAGGTCCAGCAGATATTGCCCCCCACGGCCCGAGTGAGGCGGGATGCAGGAGGGCTGCCAGTGCTGGACCAGGACGGTGAACCGGTCCTGAATGACAACCCAACCCTCACTATGGAGAAAATAATTGAGGATTACACTGCTGAGGAGATACAGAGTCTAACTAGCAAATATAGACAGCGGCCTGGAGAGGCGCTGGACAGTTGGCTAGGGAGACTGGTTAGCTCTGGGCGCAGCCCGAGTGGTGGTGAATGAGGGTTGTATCAGAGTTGTCCCCTTTACATGTAGGAAACAGGCCAAGCCCCGTCCGTCAGGACGTCCAGGTGGTCCACAGACGACATTCAACCACATGTCCCTCTTTCTGTTTTTTGGAAAACAAAAAATGTGCAAAATGTTGAAGCTCTAGTGGACACTGGGGCGGAGGCCACATTGATTCATGGCAATCCGCACAAATTTAAAGGACCTGTGATTGCCATAACTGGTTTGGGAGGAAATGTGGTGAAAGCAAAACAAAAGGTCATTTTGAAAATTGGTTCTCTTCCCATGAAAGAATATACTGTGCTAATTACTCCTGTTAAAGAGTGGATTATTGGCATGGATATTCTACAGGGAATGATTTTGCATCTTAAATCAGGGAAATTTCAGTTTGGAGATGAATCAGAAATTAAAGTCAGAAATGTTTTGGTTGGAAAAGTGAAAATGCCGCCCTTTCCCATTCCCATAGCTACCAAAGATGATGAATCAGAAACAATACAGGATTTCGGGCGGACATGGTGGAAATCCTACTTAGAAATTCAGGGACCTGCTCAGACTGTGAAGTTTCTGGGCATTTAGTGGAATGAAGAGGAGAAGAGAAATTCTCCCAAAAGCGAAGGATAAAATCGCAGCATTCATGACACCACACACCAAGCAGGATGTTCAAAATGTATTGGTCTGTTTGAGTATTGGAGACATCACATACCCCACCTGGGACCAGGGTCACGTTAACCGAATATTTTCCGTCATTGACCGTTTTTTTAAACGGTGACAGAAAAATCTGAAGGCCGTCAGTCATTTTGACAGATTGCAATTTGCTAATTCTGACCACCAGATGGCGAGTTAGCATAATGTCTCTTGATGCATGGCCTGTTGGTTTTCCACTGAAAAAATGTCATGGCAGCTGAGTGTCAGAAGCTTCTTCAGAAAGCCCAACAATGAAGATAGTGTTGACAAAAGAGGGTGAAAAAAGGAAGACTAATGCAGTGGAAGATGAGGGACAAAAAAGTAATCGTCTTCGGCACCAACTGAGCAACCAAACATATGATACTACATAGGTCATTATTATTTGTATATATTTAATAGTGACTAGTAAGAAATAGATTATGACTGGATTTTTAAGACCCTGTCAGTCAAAAATGACGGACAACGAAAGAGTTCTAAGCGCTCCCCTGCCTGGGACAGATCCTGCAACACTGTACAAGGTAACCAGGAAGAAAGAGCAGTTCTTCTGGGGACCAGATCAGCAGACTGCTTTTGAGCTAGCTAAGCAAGGCTGTCCAACTACAGTCCTCCCTGCATAAAAGCAATCAGGACCAGTTGAGCTTCAGGTGTCTTTTAGACAGCACTATGCAAACTGGAGCCTCTGGCTTAGAGCTCAGGAAGAACCAGGAAACTATTGGGTTTCTGGTCCAGAAAACTCCCAGATGCAGGAGTGAGGTATCTCCTTTGAGAAACAACTCTGGCATGCTATTGGGCATTGCTAGAGACAGAACACAAAACAATAGGAGCATGAAGTCCTAATGAGACCAGAAATCTGGAATTTGAGTTGGGTTATGAGTAATCCCACCACTCATCGGATCGGTACCACACAGGAGGCCAGCATCATCAAGTGGAAATGGTATGTGTCAGAAAGAGCGAGGCCAGGTAATAAAGGTGTGTTTGTGTTGCATGAGCAAGTGGCAGATGTTCCAGAGACAGATGAAGTGATTGCTGAAGTGGTGCAGTTGTCTAACTCACCTGTAAAAAAAGGGAAAAAGTGGGATGAACTGACAGCTGAACAGAAACAAAACGCTTGGTTTACAGATGGTTCAGCTATATGGATAGGGGAGCTAGGAAGTGGAAAGCCGGAGCCTATAATCCTTCTAAAGGTCAGATTTTGGAACAAACAGGAGCAGGGAAAAGTAGTCAGTGGGAAGAACTGGAAAGCGGTTCATGGTGTTGATGCAGGAAGGTGTGAATGAAACCTGGGTCTATACTGATTTGTGGTCTGTGTATGAAGGGTTGACTGTCTGGAAAACAACATGGCGGTCTCATTACTAAAAAAATCTATAACAAAGAGGTCTGAGGGCGTGACTTGTGGGAAGAAATCTGGGACAAGGTGCAGCACATGACAGTGACTTTAACACATGTAGAAGCACACGCCTAAAACAATGATTCATGATCCCCGTGCTTGCTGTGCAGCCTGAGCATGTCGTTTGCACCGATATGGCAGATACCGATACTGAAGACCATTTGTGAATCTTAGCAGAGATCAAAAGGGGGAATTGTGAGGATGTAAATACACTGACATCCGAAGTTGACTTATAATTACCTCATAGTGCAACAATAACCCATTATTCCATTGCAGGTGGAGAAGATGACAGTTTTACTTTGCTGAGTGTGTGCATCATTATTTAGTGAAGGAGAGTTGGTGTTGGGGAGTCGCTTCCCGTTATCTGTTTCTACGTGCCAGAGAAGGAAACAAAGTGGTCCGACTAATAAAGCTTTGCATGAGAGTTTGTGTTTTGTTTCAGCTCCACAGAGCAGCTGCTTTATCAGAGCATAGAGAGAATCCCAGTTAGAAACAAGCCTTAGAGTCTCAGACACAGACTCAGAGATTTCCTGTTTTTTTTTTGCTTGTTTTTTTTTTTGTTTGTGTGTGTGTGCTGCTGATTTCTTGGTTTTTTTTTTTGTTTGTTTTTGTGTGCTGCTGACAGTCTCCAGATCTTGGATAACTGAAATTATTTTTCCTCTTTTATTCCATCTAAAAGGATCTGAGAGAGATCTTAATCGCTAAGGTCATTCTATATCTCAGTTCTAACCTGTTGTTTCCAGGTCCTGGTATGGTGGGATGAGTGACTGTTAAAAGAGTGGACGTGGGAGCTGAGGGCGCGCGTGGGGACCAAAAGAAGAAATCTACTGGCCCAAAACCATCTGGTGCCAGCTCCTAGGACATCATCGTCCGTGTCACTGGTGTGAGCCCGAGGGAGAAGATGTTCCTCTTCTGCCTGCTCGTGCTGACGTCATGGGGTCTAGTCCAGACTCACTTGGGGATCCGACTAGAACCTGCCACTATCTTCCATCTGATGTGTATGAACAACATGAACAACAGGATCCAGGATGAGTTCACCTGTCCAGCTGGACAAGCCTGCTCTTTTGCCAACATCACTTCTGATGGCCCGATGCTCTGTCACCGGATCCACGAATGGGTGGATTCCTGTAGTAACCTCAGGATGTCGTATCTTTGTGGAGTCCCGAGTTCACCTATGTGTGATGAATCGCACCACCTTAAAGTGGGGGACAGGTAATCCCAATGGGACCAGTTGGAACGTGACAGTTACAGATTCCATCTGGGTCTGTAACAGCACCAGCGTTAATGGAAGAAGTATCTACGGGTACATGATACAAAGTAATCCGAACACTACTTCACCCGTAGCTGCTAATGTTGCTCCCATCATTCCTACCTGTCGATCTATGGTGATGGGACTTCATCAGATTGAAGTTCGGTGGAAAGTCGTATTTCCACCGATGCCTAAATGCACCAGACGCAAACGCGCCTGGTATGAAACTCTGCTAGAGGAACTGGTACCCTTAAGGGGGTCTCTAACATGGTTGATGGACAAATCACGGCAAATAAATTGAGTAACACTGGTTTTTATACACATTCTGGTTTGTCTGAAGTTGCTATGTGGATGCCAACTGCTCTTGCGGGTCAGGTTCAAAATGTAATTTTATGGAAACAACAACTAACGTTTGATAAACAAGTGTTAAATGCCACAATGGATGCTCTAACTAATGTAACAGAATGGTTAAATTGGACAACGTGTAATCTGCAGATTTTGCATGCACTAAACCAGATAGAAAATTTTCATAGAGTGGTAACTACAAGTAATTTTCAGGAATGGAGAAGACTGTGGAATGTATCGGACCAGGTATGGTTACATTTGAATTCACAACAAACTAAGTGTACTGACACCATGTGTTCAGGAACCTATGTTAAGTACAATGTCAGCAAATCTGTGCCTATCTGTAGATATCATGTGCTGCCAGTGATGGCTCACAAGGTTTATTGGATGCTCCGCTCCAAGGAGAATGGTTTGCACCTACACAGAACATGACATATGATGTTAAAGGATGTGACTTAACAGACAAAGGATATGTGTGCATGATACAACAGGGAATAACTAACCCATGCCTTAATGGAGACAATGCACTGTGTGAATGGGATTATCAGAGACCAGGTGACATGCTATTCCAAGTAGGGCCACATACTTTGTGTATAGCTACCATGAATCCACACCCACAGTTGCCACATATTCCTTTCTCTGGGTGTCTAAGGGATGTCTATCTCCGGCGCTGGCATAGCCATACCTATAGGTTGATGAATTATACGAGTTCCACACAGCTCACCCTGATCCAGTGGGATGTGTTGCACTCTCCGATTTACAGTGAATCTAGAGGCCTTCAGAAGCGCACTGAACTCCTCTTGGATTCTGGGACAAATGGTAGAAGAGCATAATCACACTATGACAGCGCTAGTAGTGGCCACCCTGGTGACACGAGGGAAAGTGATACACGCGGCTAAGTTAGTTGAGAATAGTGCCAAACATCCATTCTGGGATATCTTCACTGGATTATCACCAATGGCACGATCAGTCATGGTTCCTCCTTTGTTTGTATTGCTTATAGTTATGCTGCTTTTAACCTTCTGCAATATACTCACTTGTCTCTATGTCTACCGGCTGAAAACATCATTGTTACAGAGTTTTGCACAAAGCATATTATCATGAGATTGCAATTTGAAACAGAGAACCTTTACACCTTATCTAGACGGAGGGCCTTAATTCGGTTTCAGGTGGGAACTTAACAATATTAGTTATTGGAAATGATGCATGGCCTTTGCTATAATTGTAGGGGATCACAGTGTTCCTCCGATCACGAAACAACTGCTATTTGGGTGTTAAATGGAACCATGTGTATTTGGTCCAATGTGCCACCCTGTGCCATCTTTCATTAAAATGTCCAAAAGCCAAGGGGTGGGATGATATGGAAGATTTTTATTTTTATGTCTTTGTGCACATTTCAATGATAATTGCCCTACAAAACTGCTTTATATAACTTGCTTTGAGAATATATCTTGCTTTGAGAATATAACTCGCTCTGAGAAAACAACTTGTTGTGAGAAGTATAAATTGCTTTGGGAATCAACTTAGTTTGGAATACCATTCTTATCAGACCAAGAGCTGCTAAGGGGGGCGCCTAGCTGCTGGGCCTTGCCCGCCTGGCAGGTATGCAGCCTGAACTTAATAAAACAGTGTGCATCTTGCAACCGGGTTAGAGTCTGCTGTGGGATCTGGCCAATCGCCCAGCCCGCTGATACTTTTTGCTTCACCCGGACTGTTGGGCTCTCCAGTCTTCGTGCTATATGGTAAGCAATTTCTATGTATCAGCTCTTGAAACAGATTGCTGTATCTGTTTGTGACTGATTGTGGGGAATAAAGAGCACGTTATTCTAGCAAAGTCACTGTCTTGTGTTGTCATTGTGTCCGCGCCGATCTCTCACGATCCTGCAATAAGGTAAAATCTGGAT
>JALJCO010010932.1:0-43826 GCA_023101725.1 Atherinomorus stipes
CTAGCGTTGCGTTCCTCCCAGTCGGCTGTGCTTTCTCATCAGAGAAACAATACGAAGAAAAGAGCGAATCGGGAACAGCCTTGTACTTCTACGTCACATTGCAAATAGCGTATCCCACGTGGGGTTTCAATCTGTCCATTGGAAGGCAGGTAACCCTCCACTACACACTAGAAGTAAAGACGGCACGACTGTAGCTTCGGAGTTGAGAAGCTAATTAGCTAACTGTTTGTTAGCATGGCGGAACAAACTTGTTTGTCGGCTCTATTTCCTGTCTGTAACGAAATAAGAGCGGAGGGCGGAGCTTCCTTCATACACTGATGGGAGGCAGCCAATCAGACGGAAACTCATGAGAAGGACCCGGAAAAGCCTGCCGTTGGACCACAAGCCTCTCTTCTAGTATACAAATACAGCTGGATACAAAGCAACCAGAAGGTTTTTTTAAACAGAAACGATGCAGAATGCATTCAATAATAATGGAGAACACAGAAATATTAATGAAATGACCACGGAAGTACAACTTTAAACATTAATTTAACCTTTATTCATACAGGAGGTGTTTCCCAAAAAGAATCTTCACATTCTTTCCATTTTCTTTCTCCCCTCTCATTTTCAAATCCTTTTTGCAGTCGCATTTCCTTAATCGTTTTCCGTCTCCATTTAGCGATTGCGTGACCCTTCTGGGCCGTGTGCAGAGTGAAAAGTAAAGTAGAGCAGTCCTCATGCTCCTCGAATGTAACCTGCTCTCTCATTGGTTAGACACTACGGTTCCAGTTAACAGTGTTCCAATGAGAGTGGCGATGCTTTCCAGCAGTGGTTCTCAAACTGAGGGGCGGGCCCCCCAGGGGGGCTCAGGGCTCTGTCAGGGGGGGCCCAGCCAGGCCTAGTTTTTGTACTTCTAACAAAAAATTGGCATATTCTTTAAAGTGCTAATTTAAAAAATGATGATGATTCAATAGGCATTCCCCCCCACCTCACTTGCAGTGCATTTTTTCATGTATTTCATGTTTGGGTACATGTGGTAGCGGTGGTGGGATGGGGGGGCTTGAAATTATTTCCAATGAAAGGGGGGCCCTGCAAAAAAGTTTGAGAGCCACTGCTTTACAATCACGTGGGTCAGCTCAGTGCTGCTACGGTTTTATTGGAACGGGTTCTTGTGGAAGGCAGCATATAAATGTCCATTCATCACAATTTCCCCAAAATATTGACCAACAATGTGCATTAATTACTGCACAGACTGTATTTTATCAAAGCTTTATTTTTGACGTAGCGGAGACTTTATGTATCATAAGTTTAAATTTACAAAACAAGCGAGACTGTGTAACCACATCGCTGAATACGATTATGATTGATGCAGTACAGTGAGTTATAAAAACAGTAAAGGGCTACACAACGGGGAAACGACTGGACATGTAGCCTAATGTTAAAGCTGTCTCGCTCCTCCTCGGTACAGCTACTGGAGGTTTTTGCCCAGCTTGGGCTTATTTCCAGTCAGCTCGATATCCTTCCAAACTATGTTACTGTCTGCTTCCAGGATTTAATATTGTCCAAAATAAGTGGCTGTTGATGCTTTAAAGGGACTTGAGGCAGGAATTTTTTAAAAAACAAACATAAATGTCCCTTTTTTTTATACTGATGGGTGATGAAGCGCTAAATACCAAAAATAACGTTTCCACCCACGTTCCTCTCCGTTGCCTTGAACAGGCTGTGTGCTGCAAAATGCGCTGCAATTCGGTGTCCGAATTTCCCGCGCTGCCCTGCGGACGTGACGTCAAATGACGCTACATCCGCAGTTTTGATGCAGGAAAAAGACGGTCACGTAAAATTCAAACACTGTAAGCGATAATTATGGATTCTTCTGCCGTCAGAAAACGATCTAGATCAACTGAAAGGCACTAAAACATGTAACTACGAAGAAAAAGCTTAGTAAACAACATTATAGCTTTCGAGCTCTGCCATGCGGACGTGACGTCAAATGACGCTACATCCGCAGTTTTGATATAGGACGAAGCTGGTCGCGGTAAATTCAAACACTGTAAGCGATTGTTATGGATTCTTCTGCCGTCAGCAAACGATCCAGATCAACTGAAAGACACTAAAAAGTATAACTACGGAGAAAAAGGTGAGTAAACAACATTATAGCTTCAGTTTGTGCACGCTCCCGTGACGGCTTGGCTCGTGGCTGCAGTTACCTGAAGCGCCAATCGCGGCAGTCGCGAGTTTTGTTTCTTAATCTTGCCTCGAGTCCCTTTAAATATGACTTGAGATTTACACAATAACTCATCCACAGAAAACACAAACATCTAAAATCCACTTCTACCTTTCCAGGTGAACTGAATTATACTTTCTCTATACTTTTCAATGCACATGTTCATTGTTCAATGGTTAAATATTTATTCTGCATCATTCTGTTCTCGAAAAACCGAAAGTTGAGTCTCCCTAACTTTTGTGTATGTAGGGTGATGGTTCCATGCAGGAGTGATTTTCTGCATCTTTCCATCTTGCAGCAGACGTGAAGAGGCCTCCCACTGAATACACTCTGTTGTTTCTTCAGTGTTGCCCTAAAGCAGCGGTCCCCAATTAGCGGCCCGCGGGCCGGATGAGCAAAATGTCCGGCTTGCGCAGACCCAGTGAGATAATGTAACAAACTTCAAAAAGGTGAAATAAAGCATGTTTGGTTCTATTTCAGTGTTTCCAACCATTACATGGGCAGGGCGCCCCCCTCCCCGACCTAGTATCATAGCTGCAGGTGTGTGTTCCTCTCAGACTTTCTCGCTACCCCCCCTGCGTCCTCACATGATGCTCCAGCACCGCGAACAGAGCTCGCGTCAGAAAACACATTAAGCACTTCAGAATCAGACACTATCAGTTTTTTTTTTTTTCACTTTATTTTTTATTAGGTACATTTTTTAGGAACAGGGTAGGAACAACAAAAGCATGAGGAAAATAAAAGCATATAAAAAAAAAAAAAAAAAAAAAATAAATGTAGGAGTCATTCAGGGCTCGATAAACTTAATCATATACCATCTGTACATATATATGCAAACATATTTGCCTTCACATATATTTTACTTCTTGTCAAATGTCTCTACACACACATAAGTTAAAAAGAGGATGTACATATATAATAAGGGACGGAAATCTTAACACCTCCCCTCCATTAATCACAGTCCAGGTTCTGCAACCATTTTAACCAATATCTTTGAAATTTGCCTCCACAGAGCCTTAAAGAGAAAGTAATCCTTTCCATTTCCCAGATGTCTTTCACTATGGCTGACCACTCTCCCACTGTTGGTGGATCCTTGTCCAGCCATCTTTTAGTTATTGCTTTTTTACTTGCCACTAATAATATTTTAAGAAGGTATTTATCCTGCTTACTCATATCTGGTATGCTCCCTAAAAATATTGTAGCAAAACAAAAATCAAGTTCAAAACCCATTACCGTTTTAATCTTTACCATTGTTTCTGCCCAGAAAAGTTTAATAACTGGGCAATTCCAGAATATGTGGTAGTGGTCAGCCAAAGTATTGCCACATTGTCTCCAGCAGTTACCCATTTCAAGATTATTATTCTGAAGTGATCTAATTTTAGGGGAAATGAAGAAAAACATACTACACTTCCAGAAAGATTCCCTCCAAATCGGGGAGCTTGTGGTGCTGTTGTTTGTCTTGCAGATATTTAACCAATCTCCATCCGAAAGTGTAATAGCTGCTTGTTTCTCCCATTTGGCCTTAACATAGTATGTGGAGTTCTTCCGGTGTAATTGTAAACAGGAGTATAGTTTAGAGATCAGTCCTTTATGGACTTTTCCCTTGTAACTGTCAATAAATATGTCAACAAGAGACACATCATTTCCACACTCCCTTATAACCTTTATGTTTTGGCTAAAATGGTGTCTCACTTGTAGATACCTGTAAAAATCAGTTTTATGTAACCTGTAGGTTTCACTGAGTTGGAGGAAGCTGTCCATGTCTGTTGTAGTTGCGATTTTACAGTATGCTGTAATACCTTTCCTAGTCCATAATATCAGTGTTTTTAAACTCTACCAAGGACAAAGATGTTGTTAAGCCTGTGTGACCCCGGCTTTACACCTGGTCCGTGACGTGAGCGCAGCGCAGCGGCGCGCCATGCGCACCAGATCGCGCCCATGTAATCAATGGTTTGTGTAATATTCTTGGTAAGCGTCTTGGAAAAGATCAAGCAGGGGGAACGTAGATACGTTGTCCCCCCGGGTGTTCCTGGGGCGTTGTCCCTGGGGCCGTTTCAATCTGCGTCTTGTGCGTCTTGCGAGTGTGGCTCGTGAACGTCTCTGGGTCCAGTTGTTCCATTAAAAAGTTGCTTTCGGAAGTTCCTGGATCCCCGGATGAAACTTTCTCCGCCCATTTTCCGAGATGCATCAGAGGAGGTCGTGTTCTTGGCCAGATATAAATCCCGCATGCACCTGCCCGCGCACCTCCTCTTCCCTCCTCCGCCTCCAACAGCCTGGGATTTTTCTTCTTTCCTGTTTTGGCCTTTTTCTGCAGCTCTTCCTCCCGCTTTTCTTCCGTGTTTTTGATCTATAATTTGATGTTTCGTTTGATTATGTGCTTTGATTGAAATAAATATAATTACACGTTGGGGAAAAAAAAAAAATATTTAGTATAATTGTTTTTGGGCGTTTTTTATTTTTTTTATTGTTCGTCTCTCTCCAAAAATAATTAAGCTGTGATACATGTTGCAGGCAGCTGTTCACTGTGCACGGTGGTGGTGTGTCAAAGTTTGTGTTGTCTCAATCCGTCAAGTGGCGGGTCCGTGCTTGTGAACTCCAAAGTGCAGACTTCCAGTACGTACCCACAAGTCTGTACTCACAAGTACACGAGTACGTAGTATACAAATAGAGAGAAGGGTTATGGGAAGAAGGGGGAGGGGGGGGAGAAAAAAAAAAAAAAAAAAAAAAGAAACGGCCGTGCTTTTAATCGTGAAAGTTGGTCAATCATGAACTATCCCTGGAACAGATAACTTCTGTATCCCTTACCACAAGGGGGCAATAAAACACTCGATTACATTTCTCCCCTTTTAGATTTCTACTCCAGGTAAGCAATCCCCTTGTAATAATAATACTAATAAAAAAAAACATTTTAACTGCCTGTACTAAGAATGTAACAAATGGAAACATCACTCAATGCTGCATCACCTCCCAAATGACCGGCAGTAAAAAATAACTAAATCACATTTCTATACATTTTCAAAGGTTTAGTCCTTTGGGAGGAGTTCTGTGCCTTTCAGGGTATCTGCGTTTCACAGATGGGCTTTGGGTTGTTTTGGGGGTTGAACCTGGTGTTTCTTCTGTTGCCTGCTGAGGTGATTCAGCAGGTAGGGGTTGTGATGGAAGGTTTCCCGTTGGACTTGGTATCATCTCTGGAATGGCACAGTCCATGATCTCTTCTGGTCTCTCTGGAACCGGTGAGGGTGTAACTGAGGGTTCCTCCACAGTTTGTCTCCATGGTAACATGTGGTCAACATGTACTGTGCGTGTTCTCTGTCCCTCTTGTATCAGATAAGTCACACTTCCCAGTTTTTTTTAGAACCGTTCCATGTGTCCATTTCTTTTGTCCCCCTCTGAAATTTCGGATACGCACAGCCTCTCCTTCTGGAAAAAAGCGTACAGGTGGGACTCTGCGATCGTGATGTTGCTTCTGCTCAGACTGTTTCTGTTCAACACGTCTGGTAAGTTCGGGCTTGAGAAGGGTGAAACGAGTTCGGATCTGGCGTTTCAGGAATAACTCAGCTGGTGTACGACCCGCCACAGCGTGAGGTGTACTGCGATACATGATTAGAAAGTTGGCCAGTCGATGACTGAGTGGCGAGGCGGCCTTTCCATCTGCTTCCAGCACATTTTTCATCAGGGATGGTTTCAGGATCTGCACGGACCTCTCTGCTGCTCCGTTAGATGCAGGGTGATATGCAGGTACGGCTGTGTGTCTGATCCCATTTAACTCCAAGAACTGACTGAATTCTTTTGACACCAGTTGCGGCCCATTGTCCGAAACAAGTTCTTCTGGCAGTCCATATGAAGAGATTAACCCTCTCAAAACTTCAATGGTATTGTGTGAGGTGATGGATGACATTGGGAAAACTTCCAACCACTTTGAGTGACTGTCTATGACCACTAAGAAATAGTGCTTGTCTTTTTTGACAAAATCAATATGAATCCGTTGCCACACTCTTTCCGGCCATTTCCACGGGTGGAGGGGCGCAACTGCTGGTACCCTTTGCACAGCTTGACAGATTTGGCAGCTTTGAACCAGCTCTTGTATGTCACCATCACACCCTGGCCACCACAGGTAACTGCGGGCAAGAGCTTTCATACGACAGATGCCTGGATGTTCATGATGAAGGTCTTTGAGTACTTTCTGTCGGTAACATGGCGGGATGATAACTCGTTGTCCCCAAAGGACACATCCTTGTCCTGCTGACAACTCTTGTCTGCGTATAAAATAAGGCGTAAGTGCTTCATCCTGCACATAATTCGGCCGCCCGTTCATGGTGGAGCTCCAGACCTTGCTGAGAACCGGATCTTTCATGGTTGCCTTCTCAGTGTCTTTTGCTACTACCGGTAGCTCTTCCACATGTGAGAAATAGAAGATATTTCCTTCCTCTGCAGTATTGTCCGGTGAATCTCGTGGTAACCGTGACAACGCATCCGCATTTGCATGTTCAGCTGATCTTCTGTATTCAATGTCATAGTTGTATGCCATGAGAATAAGAGCCCAGCGCTGCATCCGTAAGGCAGCAAGTGTTGGGACAACATGTTTTTCATGTCTTAACTGAAAACCAGATCATTTATCAGAATTAATAATTCAACTAACATTATAAATATATTTATACATACTTATACTTCCACAGCTACTACTAAACTTCCATGAAGTTCTTCTGTATATGATGTAAATACTACATTTCTTTTTTTTTTATAGCATCGAGACTTTGGATTAAACATGACAACAGTCATGTTTCCTTTTTTCTGTGAGATTGAGACAAAGATTGGAAAAACAGAATTGGTTTAATTGTTTTTATTTCAGGGCTTGATCTGCAGAGAAAAGACAGACAACATCGCGATGCTGAAAAAGAAATACTTAACATGTACATATCCATCACAATTTACACTGAAGTATTCTGGACAACAGCAAAGTCAGTGTTAGACTGACATTAACAGCATATACAGCTATAAATATCATCTGCATTTAACATACAGACATACAGACATGTTACAGCTAAAAATAGATTAAATGTGCTGGATCCACCTCCAACATTTTTTTTTTTGTTAGTACCTAATACTACACAAAGTACAGTGCTGTACTGTTGCATTGCTGCATGAACAATTAAGCGTTTCAACACAACCCACACCTGTGAATAGTTTATAGATGAACATGAGATCACAGATTTAAGAATTAAGTTGTTTTGTTTTGTTTTTTCAAAGTATTTAATTACAACTGATAACATAAACACAAGTTGGATAAAGTAGAAAGTTCCAGCAACCATCACTAAACATGTGAGGTGAATGCTTACAAACTTTACCTTTTCTAAAATTAAACCTTTATGACAAATAGCCTGGTTGAAACACAATTTCAGTTTTCCTACACGAACACAACTTTGTGGGATGATATGAAGCTGCTGAAGGGACAATAAAAGTCTGCAACAGGTCATCTGTCCAAAACGATCCGGTTCTTCCTCTAAGGACCTTAAAATTAGAGTATAATTAGTTAAAGTTGATATTTTTTAGATTAAAATCTCTAAATATACATATTATTGCCAATTTAAATGATTAAAAACAAGCAAGCATGCTGTCCTTTATTAATAACTGTAATATAATATTGTCTGTTGAACATACAATATTAATTTATATGAAAAATTCACTATTATCACTGAGTACATTGTAGCTGCTAATATGTTTCTGCCTTTCAGAGAATGTAAACAGTTAAATACTTTTAGGAAAACTAATCTGAGGCCTACGTAGGTTCGTGTTTTTAGTTTTTTTTTCATAATCCACTATAACTGTCACGGTTACCTTACATTTAATTCGTTGGGATGCTTCGGTTTCGTTAAACAAAATCTCCGAGTCAAACCAGCAGCTTATTTCCAACAGGCTAAGCTAAACTAGCCTATTAGCTTACCCATAATCTCACAATGAAGTTAGACGTAGCTTTCTGACTATCGCAGTAAGGAGGGTCACATAATTTCGAACTCATCACGGTAAAACGAGTATTTAATTTTTAAAGATGACAAAATACTTAGAGGGTATTAAATACATAAACAGAACTCACTTTCCGATCGCCCTCCTTGTTGGTTTGTAAGGAAATAGAGGGCGCTGTCGTGGAAAGAGCAGGGATCTAGATCTGTGAGTCCGGATCTGCGGGTCTGAAACTGCGATCTCCGGGTCTGCAGCCACATGCTTCTCGTCTTCTTTGCACCATGACTCAAACGTGAATGTCACCCCTTCAGTACCCTTGTAAATTAGCATTGTAGTATGTCAAACAATTCATATATTTGAGGCCATTACATAGAACTGTGCATGCGCAAAATTGTTTGTTAGGTTCGGTGATGTCATTTAGCGACTTCTGGATCAACCAATGGCAACTTCTCTCCCTGAAAAGTTTGCAACAGTGAGCAGGAAACGTATATGCTGTTTAAATATGGTGAGTGTGACACAAGACGACAGAATCTCTTCCTGCTGCTACTGCTGTTTGTCATCATCATCCCGGTAGAAGTTAATGTTGTTTATCACATGATCACCACATCATCATCAGCTGGGTGCCGTACAGCCAAGCTAACTCGTTTTAAAGCATTGTGAATATGTAAGCAGGACATTTGTAGAAATGACTAGCATGCTTCTGTCTTTGCAGCTGTAACTGCTGCTGCTTCATTTTAATCTCTAACTCACTTGTGTGTGTGTGTGTGTGTGTGTGTGTGTGTGTGTGTGTGTGTGTGTGTGTGTGTGTGTGTGTTAGAAGTTTTGTGGTTTTAAGGGTGTTAGGTTTTATTTAGTAATTTTAGTGGAGGTGTGACTTCTTTCCAGTTTTATGCTCCCATATATATATTCTAGGATCTTTTATACTGATATATATATATATACTGATATATACACAGTATATACAGTATATATACTGTGTGGTTTTATTTACTTATTCATTCCGGTGTGTTTTCCCTGTTTATAGTTGTTTTTGTTTGGTCTTCTTTATATGCCTGCATGTTTAGTGTTATTTCGTGCTGCCTATTTAAATACCAGCTGAACCTCCTGTATACTTGTTTTAGATATTATCAGCTCCTTTTCTTTTATTTTTTTTTTTTTTTTTTTTCGTCATTTGGAAATAAAAGAAGAATTTTTGTTTGTTGGTGCACCTGCTTTAAACTTCCGTGTTGTGTAGGGGGGGGTGTTGTTGTTTTCTTAGTTCTAGTAAGTCGGTTCTGGTTGCAAGTGAAAGGTATTGAGGTTGAAAGCTGTTGTGAGTGTTGTTGACCCTGTAAGGTAATTGAATAGTAGTGGGTAGTTGTATTTGAGAAGTGTACGTTGTCTGCGGCGCTCACTCCAGCAGAACTGATAAAGGGTAGGGTGCTGAAATGGGGCTCCTTACGAGATCCGGCTGAGCCTGTCGTGTTCGTTTTCCGGGGAGGAATTGTTGGGTCCTACCCTTTCTTCTATGAATAATAAAAAAGGGAAGTGGAGGGAGTTTGGATTTTCTTTCTTTCTTTCCTTTTCTTTCTTTCTTTTTTTTTCTTTCTTTCTTTCTGTCTTTCTTTCTTTCTTTCTTCTTTCTTTCTTTTTTTTCTTCTTCTTTCTGTTGCCTGTGAGCTTTTCAATGCGTTTGTTCTTGATGTAATGGTATATTTGTATACCTTTGGCGTGTCCCAAAGCGGTGGGCCTTCAACACTGTTTTTTAATGTGTGTGTGCGATCTTGTGTATTTAGGATATTTCATTGAACTCAATGTGGTCAAATGTTGCCAAATAAGTGAGTGAGAATGGGAGACACCTCGCCTTATGGTTGGAGTGGGGAATGCTGGTTTACATGCGGCTGAATAGTGGGATGAATGCGCAGTGGCGACCCCTTGTACTTGATTTAAGTAACGTTTATGAAATTCTTTAGACATAATCACTATTGTATATTGTGGCATGCTACCAAGCTGTTCACTCCCTGATGACAGTTATGATCTGGTCATGTGTTTGAGGCTGCGGTTATACCAGCTCAGTAGAGTTAGCTCAGGTTAGCGGATAATGCTAGTCCGTCACTTCCTGTAAGTTCAGTGCAAAACAGTGACAGTACTGCTGCAGTATCGATAATGCCATTGTCAAACCCGTTAAAATTAGTTTTATATTTATTTTCAGGTTAAATATAATTTTTGAAAGAAATGTCTTACTTTCATTCTGCACCCCTTCAAACGACTCGTGAAGGTTTTTTTTTTTTTTTTTTTATATGGCTTTGAACAAAAATGTTCCATATTCAACCTTTAAAGGAGCCGTATCATGAAAAATGGACTTTTAAGAGCTTTTAAGCACATTACTGTGTTATTTCCTGGTAAAACTTTATTTTCATCATTTGTGCATATTTGAGTAACATATATGAATATTCAGGCCAAGCTCTAGCTCCCTTAACATTGACCACCGGCGTGCGTAACAAGGTGGCACCAATCATGAAGCGACAAATACGCATGCACAGCATCGTAGCAAGACGTCCTCTTTGTTCAAGAGACACTCGAAGAGAATCCTAACCTAACCTGTCCAGGAAGAAACGAAATGCCTGCAGGAAGATTTTCTCAGAGACGAGCAGCCATCAGCTAACAGATGTTTGCTCCAGAGTTCAGAAGATTTTTTTTATTTTATTTATATAAAACTAACTTGATGGAACAAAAGTTTAAAGTTGTAAAAAGGGATATTACAAATTTTTGAAGATGGTTAACGACATAAAATCAAGATAATTCATGGTATAAATGCTGAATTATTTAGGCTCTATAACATTTTATTTTAAAATCCACTGAGATTAAGAACATTTGTTGTTACACGAACATAGCCATGCATATAAAAATAGTCAGTTACTGAATCTGAACAGCTGAGAATTATGGGTAACTTTTGAATTTTTCTTACAAAGATGGAAAGAGAGCAGTGTCTGACTGTCAGCAGCAGCAGAGCTGCAAGAGCTCCTGCAGTCAGCAGTGGTGGACAGCAGCAGTCAGGAATCAGAGCAGGAACCTCCAGATACAATTTAAGTACAAACCAAACATGCAGGTGATGCTTTTAGATTTATTTATGCTTTACTCATGATGATCAGTATGCAATTAACTTTGCAAGTGTCTTTTATTTAAAATGTTAAAGGAGTGATGACATGGCAGTAAAAACTAGTTCATGTAGTTGACATTACTGCATATGTAAATACTCCAAAGAAAAAAAATGGCACTTTTTACAGCGTGGGATTGTTTTGAAACACCAGACCTCCCTTCCTCAGTAAAAGAGTTGGGTGCAGTAATGATATGCAGCTTTACCCGGAGACCAAGTTGACTTCATTTTGATTGGCTACACCTTATTTGGCTATAACCTTATTTAGAGAAATTAGGTTAAGCTGTGGTCGGAGTTTGCTAAAGGCTAACTGCTAGCAACATGGGCACTTCAGACAGTGAACTATGAGTCTGTCCCAAACCGCACACTTGAGCACTTCAAACACGTACCAGCTCAGTTTTGTTTATTAGGGTGCTCTGATTTGAGCAATTGAATTATGCAGAATGATAGAACTACGTAGAATAATAAGCTGCTGTCTGATTCAACCTTTTTTTTGAACAAAGAAACAAAGCTGACTGACCATAAACAGGAACTTTGTTTCTCACTCTGGACATTCACATGACCTCATCAGTGCACAACAGATCATATTATACCCCCAAAACCCCAGAAAAGTCAAATTTGATGTTGTTGCACCTTTAATGTCAGTCTGCAGAGAAACCACATACACTGAGAGACAGAATATGATACTATGGTTTACAGAGTAGTCTAATTTCTAACAAGTCTGGTAGCTGTTAGATTAAAAATAGGATTAGTCTCAAGTTAAGGTGAACAATGGTTTAATCTGTTTCATTTGATATGTGTGGCAAGTCCTTCGGCAAACAAATAAAAATGGAAGTGAGGAAACTCAATGGCTCTCATTTATCAAACGATCGTACGACAAAAATCTGTGCGTACGACCATTTCCACGCAAGACTCGGCATTTACCAATTTTGATGTGAGCATAGGATACGATCAAATCTCACGACAGCTCTGAGTTTGTGTACGCAAGTTTGAGTCAGTGAGGGTTTGCAGCGCAGCAGAACATGAAAATATTTATTAACCAAACCGCAAACTGTCATTTAAACATAAGTATTCACATATCAGCACTAAGAATGAACCAATTTGCAAAGAAAAAGGAAAAAAGGGAATGTAGAATGTATTCCCAAAATTACAAAAATAGCTGTGACTGAATTTATTTCCTCCATTTATCTCAACAAATTATTAAAATCATTAACATATAGTTCTAGGAGACAAGTGCTTTTCACTCTTTGTGCATCTCATCATCCTGCTGGTAAAACTGCCACATAGGAGCGGAGGTAGGCATCAGTACGCACACGTGCAGGTGCCCAGGTGGAGCGCTGCTTCAGGCTGGTGGGCAGGTCGGTGTCAGAGCAGCAGGATGAAACGCTGCTTTAGACTTGGAGAAAATCTACACTACACTCCTGTCCTGTGCAGTGCTGCACATCGCTTGGACCGCTGACGGAGAGTTTTGATGCACAGTCAGAGGAGCAGATGCGCCGGGAGCCGCTCTGCAGCCCCCACTGAGCTATACGGAGGAGACCGGAGCCGATCTGTCATTTCTAATAAGTAATCTATACTTTAAAGTTGTACAAGTGCTCAGTCAGTAGACTGTCCCTTAGCTTTGCTCATGCAAGTCATCTTTCCTCCTGTCCCTATCTACGTCAGGCTCGGATCTGAAGTTTCTTTTTTGGCAGAATCTCTTCTCTCCATGGTTCAACCTCACTGGGTGAAGCCTCATAGTCATGCATGTTTAAGGGGGTATCCGTGGGCGTGACATTTAAATGACGATGGATTTCAGCCGTGGTATTAATCAGGACTCTTTTGTTCGTACGACGAGATTGGTCTGATACGAACGTTTTAATAAATCACATGTGGGTCCAATCGTACGACCATTTTTACGATCAGATGTGCGATCATTTCTACGCTTGCTTGATAAATGAGGGCCATTGTGTTCTTTCTCACAACAGAGAAAATACTTCAGTTATGTTGAAGTTATTATTGTTCTCTCCTAAAGAAATACTTAACCTGAAAATAAATGTAGCCGATAACTTGCCATATATACATGATCTGTGTGATATGTTACATTATGCTCTTATGAATATGAACAAGATTTTTAAAAAATCAGTCAGAAAGGAGCATGCTCCTGGGGTGATGCAACCGCGCAAAATGTGCAAGCTAAAAAAAAAAAAGACCCCTTGAGTTGCACAGTTCCTGCAAGAATCTGATCTAACTTTCACCACTGGAGGGGTTGGAACCGTGGCAAGTTCTCCCTGTGTATGCGTGGGTTCTCTCCGGGTACTCCGGCTTCCTCCCACAATCTAAAGACATGTACGTTTGGGAAACAGATCTCCTTTGCAAAAGAGACTGTGTGTCTCAATGGGACTTACCTGTAGAAATACACAAAACGGCCAATGACACGGTCTGACACTGACTAGTCAGGACTTTATCTCAAGAAATCCCAACAAGGTGTCCTGCAGACCACTTTCTGTTTACCAGAGGAAAGTTGACTAAACTACACCAATTAAAACCTGTTCAGTCACTTGTTAGTAGATCTGGGAAGACGGGAAGGGGTCACTCTGGGTGTGGACCCTGACCTCGTGACCTGCCCCCAGTACCCGTACTTCTCCATTGATCCCAGTGGAGCCCATTAAACAGGACCCCCCACAAATAAATTGGAAACTGTTGCCTTTTCTAGACCCCTATTTCAAGGTCTATAGTTTTATTGATTTTTTTGGTCACAAATAAAGTTCATACAATGACTGAAAACATCAGCAAGGACACTCTGGACAAAGGACTTTCAGATTATGTGTTAATCAGAACAATACAGAGCACACAGCTGCACAGCAAGCAAGTCACATCCTATTCTTGACTGAATTTTTCTTTTCCTGACCAATTCTTTTAACAATACTCTGCTCAGTCCTTCTCACTTTCTCTTCTCACCTCCGTGTTCTTGATTCAAACCTGGTGACTCTTCATAAAGGTGTTACATAATATTTCTAAGAAAATAAAGTCTAATGTCAAACTAAATGCTGCATATTTTCTATCAAGCAATTATAAAAATATTAACAGAAAAATGGTTACATTAGAAACAGAAAACAGTTACATTTCATGCAGGAGTAGATAAAAAAAAAGGAAAATATAAAATGATTATATTTGATTTAAACAGCCAGGATGAGCAGACAGGGATTCAACCTTAGGTCAAATTTATCTTAAAGACTGAGCTGGATTTTACTCTCACATGAAAATCTACAATTACCCCAGAATGTGTAGACTTTTTTGGGACAATGTGTTTTGATGAGGACCAGAGGGAAAAACACATGACACCAGTACAATCCTGATCCTTTAAGGATTGATTTAAAGGTTCTTTTAGTCATTTAAAAATGTTGTGATGTTCACTGGCCTTCTTATTTATGTGACCTGCTTTACATCATAAGCCCTCATGGACTCTTAACATCCTCTATGAGGGGCTATGAAGGACAAAATACATGTTGAACTCTTACACACCCCTCTGACATGTTTATATGATTATAATCACTTGAAATACACATAAATCAAGTCCACATACGCATGATCAACATCTCAAATTTAAAAAGGTATTAAATTCAAACATACATGCGACAAAAACATCCATTGATCCAAGACACCTTATACCAGACAAGACAGACGTGACCAGGTACGGGTATTTCATAAGTTTCCATGCCCAGTCATAAGATTGAGACATGTCACATCAGGATTTCCTGGTCAGTTGTATTAAAAGACACGTCATACCAGAAAGTCCTGAAAGCTCTGAGGAAGACTTAAGTGACAGCTGAAAGTGTCAGAAAGGTAAGATCTGATTCAAGATGTCTGACAAAAAGAACATTCTTACTATTATGAATGAAAACAGCAAGATGATCAATACATCCTATACCCATTTTAATGAGTGATAACAGTAATGTATGCAAAACCCATGTGTGCATGAGCTCATAGTAGTAAACATGTATATGATGTGTGAACTGACACTGGCTTTATTGCATGAGAAAGGGCTAAATTTGTCTGACTTTTCCAGGTGATTCTTTCCTGAGAGACCTTCATGGAAAATCACCCCTGAAGTTCTAACACACGCCTATCTACACTAGACACATTATTTAGAGATTTCCAGCAAAATCTTCAGCTTTGTTGTCTCCATTCTGTGTGGACAAGCATGTGTCCCTTTAAACTATTACGCCATCTAAATAATTCACCACAAACCTCACAGGGAAATGGTTTCTCTCCTGTGTGGATTCTCATGTGTTGGTTTAAGCTTCCCTTTTGACTAAATCTTTGTCCACATTCATCACAGCTGTATGGCTTCTCTCCTGTGTGGATTCTCATGTGTTTGTTTAAGTATCCTTTTACACTAAATCTTTGTCCACATTCATCACAGCTGTATGGCTTCTCTCCTGTGTGGATTCTCATGTGTTTGTTTAAGCTTCCCTTTTCACTAAATCTTTGTCCACATTCATCACAGCTGTATGGCTTCTCTCCTGTGTGGATTCTCATGTGTTTGTTTAAGTTTCCCTTTTGACTAAATCTTTGTCCACATTCATCACAGCTGTATGGCTTCTCTCCTGTGTGGATTCTCATGTGTTTGTCTAAGCTTCCCTTTACACTAAATCTTTGTCCACATTCATCACAGCTGTATGGCTTCTCTCCTGTGTGGATTCTCATGTGTGTGTTTAAGTATCCCTTTAGACTAAATCTTTGTCCACATTCATCACAGCTGTATGGCTTCTCTCCTGTGTGGATTCTCATGTGTTTGTTTAAGCTTCCCTTTACACTAAATCTTTGTCCACATTCATCACAGCTGTATGGTTTCTCTCCTGTGTGGATTCTCATGTGTTTGTCTAAGCTTCCCTTTACGCTAAATCTTTGTCCACATTCATCACAGCTGAATAGTTTCTTTCCTGTGTGGATTCTCATGTGTTTCCTAAGATCTACTTTATGATTACAAATTTCACCACAAATGTCACATCTAACTGTTATTTTCTTCGTGTGAACCATTTCCTTTAAATTTACTTTATTGTTTACATCTGACCCATGTAGCCCGATGTCATTCCAGCTTCCATCACATCTTGATTTGGCAGCAGTTTCTCTGGTTCCTCTTTTATGTGGCAAGGCTCTGGGTCCCGTTTGTCCAGACTTCATTTACAGGGAAACCACTTTGTAATGTCCAACAACTGCTGCAGTTCTGCAGGAACACTGAAACGGGAAAGAAAGATCAAGCTGGATTTCGTGACCACACAGCAGAAAAAATTCCACCTCTCTCCCTCAGAACATCTTGAAAGTCACACTTTTAATATGCCTGCACATATAATACCTCAATCATAAATGTTAAGAGTATAAAATATCAAATAATTATTTTGCAGAAAAGACCTTCTAAACATGAAAAGCTTATTTGCATCTCAACTTTATCTGTTGATCAACAACCACAACACACATTCATGTCACCTTTTATTGGTTCTGTGGTTTGTGATGGACATTTCTCTCACCCTACAATCACCTCCAGCTTCATTCCTTCTCTCAGGTTTAGTGATTTTAAACCTGATTTTGAATGAGTCACTCACCAAAGAGAATTGGTTTTTTGAGTCATTGGAGTCACTGAGTCTGTTACCCAGAGAGTTCAAAGAAATCTACGTGTTCATACAAACTTACCTTGCTCCCATTTCTGACTCATTCATACCACCAAAATGAGTGAAACTGATTGAAACAACAATCACATCATTGGTTAAAACTAGGGGTGTCCCCGACTAAGAATTTTCATAGTCGAACCTGATTTGTCAGATCATGCCAGTCGTCGACAACAGTCGAATCATGTTTTGTTTTTTCCCCTTATTGATTCATAATCTCATTTGCATCTTTACCTGCTCCAGAGAAAGAGCTAGAACACCTCATTAAATCAATTTAGTTTTTCACTTGGCATAAGATAACAACAGGACGTCTCTGTTAACTTTCATTTTTCTACATCACTGTTTAGGCTATAAAACATGTCTGCTCATTTAAATCCATTAAAATATTTAACAAAATGAAAATTTGAAGGTATGTTTGTGTGAAACATTTCATTCATTAGATTTTTATTTTTCAGTTAACACTGCAGGCATTAACCTTACATTTTTTATTTGTTTCTTTTTTTTGCTTAATTTAAAGTCGGGAAAGAGAATTAAAACGGCGTAACAGCCAGTTCGCGCGGCGCATAGTCCAAATGTCAAACATATTAAGAGGAATTCCAATATGATAACCTTCACTGAATAAATTAATTACACAATCACAAAAAAAAAGGCTCATAACGAAGTACAAAGTTATATCCATGTAAACGGAAAGTAAAAGTTAGAAAGTGCAGTAAAAAGGCGAAGAACTGGAGAGCTGCCGCTTCGTTAACAATGACGCCAACAGGAGAATCTCCTCTAGATGGTGTGGAGTGAAGGTGGAGGGGATGTGCAGAACATCACAGTCATGATTATTCCTCAACTTGCTGGATGGTTCAGCATCTTCTCCTGGTCTGTCCCGTTCACGAGGAACGGCTCCACATGTGCGCTCAAGAGCCGACGCAGCGAGACGGCGGTCCAGTTCAGGACAAAGATTAAAGCGCTGCTCTAGTGTGATATCAGCCGCAGGCTTCATGATTCAGGAAATTATGGTTCTTAAAAACGCGTTCTTTCCTGATACAATCTGAATAATCCTCCAGCAGCACCAGCATCCATCTGGAGCATTACGCACGGGAGTAGACGCGGTGGTCATGTCTGTCAGACTGTTTCCACCTTCACAGACTGACTTTGTAAATCGGTGGAAGAAACTACAATGATGATAATGATGTGACAGTTAAGGGTCCTTCATCATGTCTCTGGCTACTTGGTCATGGAGACATCTCTGGCTGTATGGTCAGCGCGCGCGTGACTCACCGGCAGACTGCGGTTTAAACCCGCCTGCCCGGCGCATTTTGCTTTATGCCACACTTATAATAACAGAATTATTCGGCTGCTAACAGACCTAGAACATGAATTATTTAAAGAACAAATGAATATTGTGTAAAAATCAAACGTTCAGCCCCCTCCTACTGCAGGATGGTATGATTTTTGTGTGGTAACCACATGTTGCGACTATTCAACTAAGAGACTGACAGTCGAAGCACAGTCCTGGAAACGAATTGTTGAATCGTCGACTATCTGGGGACACCCCTAGTTAAAACAACAACCTCTAGTTGAAAATCTTCAGGCAATTCATAGCAGTGCGCATTGAGAACAAAATAACGTAAAAATGATCAATGGAAATCAGTAAAAAAAAAAAAAAAAAAAGTTTTTTTTTTTTTGCTCAATAAAAAATAAAATATAAATGCAACTGGGAATTTAGATGATCAATATTTTCCCCTAAATGTGGCAAAAATCTATTTTCTAATCTCAATAATGTAATGAAAAGGGAAACTTTCTATTGAGTTTCATTCTTTCATTTCATTGCAGCAGTCTGCTTATTTTCTTTGCAAAGTGTAGACTGAGTGACGTCATATAAAAACTCAGACTATCTAAGCAGAGCAGCACACCTTCAGCTGTGAAATACAGACCGAGTGGCTGCAACTGAGAACTGAGAAGGAGGTAGAGGGATTCTTATGTACTGCAAGTCGAAACCGTGGCTACTTAAAGGGATACAACACCCACAGAATGATGTGCATTCATTTTCTACTCACCCTCATGCTGAGCAAGACTGTGGAGCACTTTTTTTAATATCTCAAATGCAGCCGGAGATCTGAGAGGTTTTAGTTTCCCCCCTAACTTTCAGATAATGGAGGTCACTGGTGCTTGAAACAAAAAGGTCCATAAAAGTCCACGAAAACTTGGCAATATTCCCCCATCCTGCTCATCCAATGTAATCCAAGTGTCCTATGTGGGTAGCGTCCACAAAATACTCGAAACGACATCATTTAGTATTTTTTTTTAATAGCTTAAACAGTATTACATGTAGGGATGTAACGATAACCGGTATAATGGTTAACCGTGATAAAATTCCCAACGATTAGTAATACCGTTTCAAATTTTAATTATCGTTAAAACAGTGACTGATTATAGCACTTTGAAAAACTTCTAGTGATGCTGTTCATTGGCTGAAAGAGCAGTAGTAGTTACAGTTTGCAATGTTTAATTTATGAAAACATGGTGAAAGGCAACGAAGGCACCCACATGGACGGTTCTCTTCAGATTTTTTCGCCTTTAAAAAGGACAAAGTAGACATTTAGACCCATTTTGGATATTTTTAAAGATGCTGGGAGGTATTTCTATAATACCGTGATAAAAATGATAACCGTGATCAATTTGGTCACAATAACCGTGATATGAAATTTTCATATCGTTACATCTCTAATTACATGTTGCTGCCGCATTCTCTCTTTCTTGCAAATCGATCCCCACCCCCTCTTGTGTTTGTCCACAGCTCCACACTCTTAGCACAACATATACAGCAAATTTCTTCTTCTACGCTTGCATTATCTGCTGAGTCGGCGCTGAACGCTGCGGCTTCCGTAGTGTCGTGAACTCGCTTCGCAGCAGCAACATGTAAGACTTTTTAAATGTACCATGACATCAAATTTAACTTTTCTGGGGTTTTGGGGGTATAATATGATCTGTTATGCACTGATGAGGTCATGTGAATGTCCAGAGTGTTCATAGTCAGTTAGCTTTGTCTCTCTCTTCAGAAACAGTTGAATCAGACAGTTGCTTATCACCCCCCCCCCCCCCCCCACACACACACACACACACACACACACACACACACACCTACCTACAAGTTTATTTATTTTAAAAATGCTGTCTTGTCTGATCGACATAGTTCACTTCCTGAAATGCACATGATGCTAACAGATAGCCTTTAGCAAACTCGGGCCGCTAGGGCAGCTTGACCTACTTTCTCTAAATAAGGTTAAAGCCAAATAAATTCTAGCCAATCAAAATGAAGTCAACTTGGTCGCCGGGTAAAGCTGCATATCATTACCGCACCCAACTCTTTTACTGAGGTAGAGGTCTGGCGTTTCAAAACAATCCCCCGCTCTAAAAAATGCAGTTTTTTTTTCTTTGGAGATTTGACATATGCAGAAATGCCAACAACATGAACTAGTTTTTACTGCCATGTCATCACTCCTTTAAGCTATAGAAATATACTAAATGATGTTGTGCCGAGTAAATTATGGACACTACCCACTCAGGACACTTGGATTACATTGGACGAGCAGTATGGAGGAATATTGCCAAGTTGTTGTGGACCATTTGAGATATTAAAAAAGTGCTCCAGAGTCTTGCTCAGCATGAGGGGGAGTAGAAAATGAAGGCACATCATTTTGTGGGTGTACTATTCCTTTAAGGCTACAGTCTACTTCTCCGACTGTGTAACCACGGAGACCCCTCAATCCCAGATAGTTCTGTCATTGTGCCGGGTACACAGTGCAATTTCCTGCCTGATCAGTAGGGGTCGCTATGCAAGACTGGCCTCATCCCATGATGCCAATGGTCGGTAACCTCGGTCATAACCTTGGTGGTTATTTTGCTTCCAGTTACAGTGAGCAATGGTGTCCAAGAGAGAGAGAGACTGTCGTTGCTGCAGCTGAATAACATTGAAACAGATACTTTTGATGCAAAAATGGAGACGATGGAGAGATTTTGGTGATTCCTCACTTCTTTGGCCAAACGTTCTTTGGTTGGAGTCATCTCTGCATCTTCATTGGCTAGCCGGTGTTTTAAAAATGGCGCTGCCAGAGTTTACATTGTGATAGACCAATCACAGCCCTTGCCATCTCCGTTGTCCCTTGACGGAGTGAAAGACACTGAAAAATATTTTGTGCAGCCGGAGAGGCTCTCAGTCAACGTAGAGCACTTTACAATAAATTAGCCTTTACTGTGAGGTACATGCAGCTTCGAGCTGGGAGGGGGGAGGTGATTCATACTGCGAGTCGAGCCCCGTTACGTAGCCTACTGTGAGTTACCACCGAGTTATTCATACGTGCTGTGAGTGAGGCCGGGCTACTGAACAGCTGGTGATTCAGTCATGTTTACGAGTTATGAGTTTCCATGATTTGTAGCTCTCAGGAAGAGAGGGGGGGGGGAGTGACTGACTCCATCGCTGTTAGCAGAGCAATGCTAATGAAGCTAGTGAGAGATTGTCTTGTGTGTAGCACTTAGATCACTTTCTTTACCCTTTTTATGGTATTTGGTTATGGCAGCGTAGTTACCTTTACCTGAGGTACCATTGTGAAAAGGAGAGCAGGACAGATCAGACAGATTCTAAGCATGAAGGAGCCTATGGGAGCAATCAACATAGGAAACAGGCAACACTTTTGATTTAAAGAGAAAGGTTATTGATGAACCATGAAGTCAAATGTAACAAAATCAGAATGAAAAAGCTCTATTTACCAGAAAGGTAATAAATAAAAATTACTCATCAAGGATGCGCAGTCATCCTTTTACTGGCGCGTGCAGTAAGCGGTCTACCCGAAAAATAAAATGACTATTTCACAAAATATGAACATAGCTACGCAAAATAATCTGGTCAGCAGTGACAGTAAATGAATCTGCCCACGCAGAACTGAATGCTCCGTTTTCATCTGACAGTTTTCTCCTCCATAGTCGGCCTACCTGGCTGGAGAAGTGATCAAAGTGCAGCACATGACAGGGTCGGACTGGATAAATAACCTTTTGCTCGTTTATTATTCACTTTAAATGCCGTAACTGCAGCAACAGCGCGATGTTGTGATCCTTCTGTAGTCGACTGCACTGAGGATCCAACCACAACAGAGACGCTCGACTCTGAGACGTTCATGGAACAGGACGCACAAGTACTTACAGGCAGATGTTTCCTCTGTTTAAACTGAATTTTTAGAAACTACTTGTACCAGCCCCACTTAGTCTTCTTCTGGCACTGCACGAGCTTCAGTAGTCCTACACTCTGTCCAGCTCACTATCTCCCCCTAGCAGAGCGGCTGAACCACTGCACTTAACCGGGGGCAGTACATTAAAAAAATAATTGAAAAAAAAAAAAGATAAGAAAAATCGATCTTTGGAGATATGAATCGATCTTTGGAAATTAATATGAGAATCGATTCAGAATTGGAAAATCGATTTTTTGAACACAGCCCTAATCTGTACGTGCACCTTTCAAACCTCATGATGCACACGCCCGCTGCAACACACCCACGCTGATGCTGCGTGTCATCTGTCACCTAATGAATGAATATGCAGTCGTACCAGTTTGGCTCCTACACCCCCTACGATCACCTCCAGCTTCATTCCTTCTCTCAGGTGATTTGTCCTGCAGACAAACTTCCTGTCTCATACAACAGCTCAGCTCAGTCCACTGTACTGGGTCAGGTTGACCGAAACTTGTGAACGTTGCCAGGAAACATGAAGAATTTAGACTTCTGACCATAAATCCTCCTTCAGAACAAAGTTCCTTCTTCCCCACTCAGCCTTGACATATTGATTAGAGTTAAATAGTTCACTGTTTGGGCCTCATTTAGTTCAGCAGCTAGACTGAACTGCTGTTGAACAGATTTTATTCAAGTTTGATTATTACTGATTATTTCAGAACATTACAATCCTTCTTCAGAAGGTGTTGAATCTTCCATCAAACCTTCAACTTACCTGAAGATGATGATGGAGGCAGAAGAATGATCCCAGATAGAAAACTTCCTGAAACAGGATGGAAATAAACATGAGATGTGAGTCAAACATATTAAATGTGAGCTACATGTTACTTGATGCACAATGAGATACTGAGCATACTAATGAATACTGAAATACTATCACATGACATGATTACATATTAACCTGGTGTCTACAAACAGCCCAACCATGAATGACCTAAAATATGCGAGTACAGCTGATTAAATGATCCTAATGAAATAAATGGACCTGATCAGCACCCAGAGACGAACCAATGATTAAATATAATGTGGTATTTGTACAAATCAATACTCTATGCCCCTGCCTGTGCAGGGTGGGCATTCCCTAACCACCACTAACTGATCTCACAACTGTCTTCACATGAGGGTGAAAATTTAAGAGGTGAAAGTTGGTGAAACATCCTTCATGACCTCCACTAATTGAGCGATTGCAGCCAGAGCCAACTGTTTATGCACAAAACGGTCCAGATTCCTAGCATATCCACACACAAAACATGTTCCCTGATATTCTTGGAACGTGTCACAGTGGTCACCACCAAACCAGACCATCTTCCTCATCCTCACCCTTCATACTAAAACTGTTCTAATCTCCCATGATGACGACACCATGAATTATATCCTTACTGATGAAATTAGCAGAAGATGGAAACTCAGAACTAAACAATATGAAAAATCAACTAGGCTTTACACGATCAGGATTTTTGGGGCTGATCACCGATCAGAGTTAAAAAAAAAAAAAAAAAGATCACCGATCCGATCATGTGAGGAAGCAAATATATCTATTTAAATAGCTCGTTTACCTGTATTTATACAGTTTACTGAGTATCATAAAAAGGATTTTTGTTTCCATTTTTTGTCCTGAACTGACTGAGATGAAAAGGTTAAACATCAATAACCTCTAACGAGCATTCAGGTTTAATCAGGACAAACCAAAATAATTTGAGCCAGTGGCACAAATAACAGCCCAACTTAAACTGTCATAACTGAAATTATTTACAGTCACAGTGCAAATGAAGGCAGTAATGCTGCTTCAGAAGTTGGGGCTCACATCTGATGATGTCATATCAGTGGTCAAACTAATCGAGTGACTGTTTCCTCAGAAGAATCTCGACGTGAGAATGAACAACCTGCTGCAGCTCATGTAGTCCGGTATCACCACAGTAGGCTGGAATATATTTGCTGTGGACGCATGCGTCAGCGTCAGGAGCGTTTGTGTTCATACCTGCTGCAGCACGCGAGGAGCACTGGAGGTCTCCGCGGTCTGGAGACGTGTTATTTACAGTCTCTGATGGAGACACGGAGACAAACACTTGTGCTGCAACAGTTTAAGGTAAATTGTTGTTTGCGGAAATGCAGGAAATGCGCTGTGTCCTTTCAGTCTAAGAGCTGACATGTTTGCAACCGGCGTCGCCATCCTTTACGTGTGGCGTATTTGGGATTGTAAAAACTTTATTGTCCAGCACATAGTGACAGAACTCACGACAAAAACGCCACGAAGACATAAAACACATACTAGTGAGTACGTGTCTATTCTGCTTTGTTTGTTTGCTTGTTTTCTAAGTTTAATTGGTGTAAATGAGAGTTTTACTGGAGCAGATTCAAAATGACAATGACGTCATTGATCGGATCGGTGAATGAAAAGTTAAGGACCGATCAGAAAAGATGAAAAAAATGTGAAATATCGGCCGATCCGATCAAACCGATCTGATCGGTGGAAAGCCTAAGGAGATGCTGGCATATTATTTTTAAAAGGAACAAAGTCCAACAATCTAGATGTTTATGGCTGGGTGAGCAGACATAAACGTGGCAGAATATCACCAAAGAGGAGCTGCGTGTCACCAAATTCATGTCCAAGGAGATCATTCTCATGAAAAACAATGGATTCAATCTAAATTCAGGGGAGGGAAATTTACCACAAACACCATGGTTTCATTCAGTTCAGTGAAGCTAGCACTTTAAGATGATTATGGAAATAATGTGTTTTTCCTTATTTAGCCCCGCCCACTTTTTCAACAGAGGCATTTTCACACTGGCTTGGCACTTCCAGTGAGACGTGTTCTCAATCTTGTTCAATAGAAAACATTACACTGAAAGAATTGAAAACCTGACTGAAAAGCTCCTAAAAAACATCTGGTTCACCAGTTCTCATAACAGTGAAGATGACATTAACAGCAGTCCTGTTTCCCTGAAAACTGTTGTTGCCTCCGAGATCTACCATCTCCTGAACATGTTCGGTGGCTGTATTAACTCCAGGAAAGCTCCACCCAGCAGAACCATCCTTAATCAGCACATACTCAGCTGACTCATCATCCCACACTCTTTCAGATCAGATGTACTGAGGGATTCAGATCTCTCCACAAATAAGTCACCAAGCAGGCAGCCGTGAGCCGCGGCAGGAATCAAGTAGGAGCGAAGCCATCAGCTGATTTCTGGGCGCTGGCGGCAGATTTAACACTGCGTACACACCAAACACCATTTGGGCGTCAAAATCGTGTTTGGTGTGTACGCAGGGTAACAGACCACAGAGAAAAATGCCATCTGATTTACTGAAAATAAAAATAAAATCATTTCAAGGGCGCAAAAGTCGGCCATGATCTGTTGCATGAAGAACAAGAGCATATTCTTCTGAAAGCCAGTATGCTGATACTGACAGTCCAGCCAGCAACCTCTCACTGGGCCTGGGTGTTGGTACGAGCTAACGGAGCGTGGAGATGCCGGAATTACGAGGTAACTGGTTTTTGTGCTAACTGGTGATTTTTGCAGATGTTGCCTTCAGGAGTACTCAGCCTTTTTTCCAAACGCGCAGATTCGACAATCCACATGAGAACACAGTCTGATGCTTCACTTTGCTGTTCAATAAAGTTAAACTAAACTGAACTCTGTGTTGTTGATTTGTGACTATAAAGAGTTTTGTTGGTATGAAACTGTGGCAGGCAGGTAAATAAAATACACGTAAATAAAACACAAAGTTCAACAATATGCTGCAGGGTTCGAACCTGCGGCAAACAGAAAAGAGTCACACCTTTTCTGAGAGGCGTAACCCGCTACACCACAAAGCTCAACACAACTACCTACAAAACTGTCACATTTCATGTCTGGTGTGGGTGGGGGTTTGCCTGGAGGTTGGGGGGGTTTGTGGGTGCCTGGAGAATAAAAAAAAAGAGAAGCTGGGGGGTCGTCATTTTGCGACGTTACACACTGAGCTATACAGAACAGTTGACAAGCATCCCATATCTTTAAAATTACTTTTCTGAGCTTGATTTTATATAACCATCACAAGTTAACATGCACACTTGTGTTATCAAGTCATCGTGTTTAGTGAACTGTCATGTAATCGCAGTTATTTTCAGACTTGACATTGAAAACGTTCCTGACTGTCATCTGTCCACAAAGAACGACAAAACGCTGCACTTCTCTGCGACGACTTTCTCTGTGACAACCTTCGCCTAGTTTTGGATTCAGTGTTGCCAGGTGGGAAATATAGAATTATCGTACCAGAGACTCAAAATTATCGTATTTTGAGGGAAATTATCGTACACCCGTCATAAGTAAAATAACAACCCCACTGATGCGTGAAATATTGTCACTCTAGTGTTTAAAAGCGCTCACAGGCACTCTTGACTTTGCTGCGTCAGCACAGAATGGGTTAACGGCGTCATAATATCAGGTGTAATCTACACAGATGATATCTATGTAGGTTTATGAAGTTTCATATTCATTTTCATGACATAACTTTAACAGCGACCACCAAACGTGAGTGAGCCTGACTCGCTTGGCATGATGTCACAGGTAGACAGATTATTACAGGCCGGTAAATATTTTAACCACTAAACACAACTTATATTGATGCTCAGTCTTACTTGTGAAAAGTAACTCCCAGTTTGCTGCTTTTGATGCTCTGCCGATTACAGCAGAAGATGCTGCGCAGCTCTGGCATCGCTCGTCCACAGTAGTTATTAACTGAGCTGTGACTGGTCCAAGATGGTGGCCACGTTTCTCGCCCTCCATCAGTCAATCCGGCTTCTACTCATTTATTATTTATACTAATATGTCCTCCTCTCCCTTCGTGTTGTTTTGGTTTTGAATCTCGCTCGCCTTCCTGTCTGAGCGTCTCCTGGGGCGGGTGCAGCTTACCATGCAGCCAATCAACACATGGACGTCACTCGCATCTCACGCTCAGCAAAGCATGATTGGCTGGTAACATGTCACATGGGAACTGATGCCTTCAGGGTTCACAAAAAAATTCGCCAGCCGACAGTTTTGCTCACATTAATATGAAATGGTCAAATTATCGTACATTTGCCCTTTTTTAGGATTATTGATCGCACATCGTACAGAGGGCCAAATTATCGTACAAATACGATAATTATCGTACACCTGGCAACACTGTTTGGATTAAACGAGGCTACATTTGGCCAGAATGAGCGTGACTGGGCTTCGGGTCAAGCTGTTGAGATCTATTTAGCAGCAAACTAGAACAGTGAAGAATAAGCTTCATTTCAGTCAACTGTGAATGTCACAGATAACACAAGTATGTTAACTTGTGATTTTTACATAAAATCAAGATCAGAAAAGTAATTTCGAAGACATGGGATGTTTGTCTGTTGCTTGTATAGCTCAGTGTGTAACTTCGGAAGCATGATGTGAGTATTTTTGTTTTGCTACTGGTTCGAAACTAGCTCCACTGCATTGGGCTTTTTGTATGTTTCGTCTGTTTGTTTGTTTGTTTAATGTATTGTCTGCCATGGCTTCACGCCCACAACACTATATAATGTCACAAATCAGTGACAGTGTTTGTTTGCTCGGTCGCTCAGTTCTAATGAAGAGCTAAGTGAAGCGTCACGTTGTCGCTACCTGTGGATTGTGGACAGATCACACAGCATTACAAGTTGTGATTCACTAAATGAAGCACTAAAACGGCTGAATTCAGACAAAATGACGGTAAGAAGAGGCTGAAAACCAAACCGTTGTTGCGATCTACTTAGTAGCAAACTGCAGTGAATGTCACCAGTTAACACGATAAGCAGATAACACGGGCAGGCATGTTATCTTGTGATGTTTACATCGGAAGACCAGGAGAGACATGAAATGTGACAGTTTTGTAGGTAGTTGTGTTGAGCTTTGTGGTGTAGCGGGTTACGCCTCTCAGAAAAGGTGTGACTCTTTTCTGTTTGCCGCAGGTTCGAACCCTGCAGCATATTGTTGAACTTTGTGTTTTATTTACGTGTATTTTATTTATTGCCTGCCACAGTTTCATACCAACAAAACTCTTCATAGTCACAAATCAACAACACAGCGTTCAGTTTTGTTTAACTTTATTGAACAGCAAAGTGAAGCATCAGACTGTGTTCTCATGTGGATTGTCGAATCTGCGCGTTTGGAAAAAAGGCTGAGTACTCCTGAAGGCAACATCTGCAAAAATCACCAGTTAGCACAAAAACCAGTTACCCCGTAACACCGGTCTTGTGGAAATTCAGTTCCCCTATGAGAATCTTTCCTTGTGGGAGCGCGCACTGCAGCAGAGAGGCTGAGCCGAAGTCTTTGGTACGGCACTTGATCGATCTCGGTAAAAACGACTCATAATTATTGGTTAATATATAAAGAAAAATATAAAAGAAGTGGGGTTGGGGGAGGGAGAGTTTTTTTGTTTTCATTTCTTATTTTTGTTTTTTATGGAACCGGCGGAAATTAAATTTGTCGAAAGTATAGGGGGAACGTTTTAGGTCCTGTTTTCATTTCATGAGATGGGAAATTTTTTCTGTTTTCTACATCCAAATGCTTCTCCCCCTTAATGGGTGAGCTTGGCCTGGAAGAGAATTCATCAGATGGTCCCCAATCTCCCCTGGGTGTTACGCTTTAACCAAACACCACCGGTTGGCGGGTCAGCAGTGACTGGCCAGGTCACTGCCCCTCTCCTCCAGGCTTCAAACTTTGTCCTCTCTCTTTACCATAATTAAAGAAGCTTTTCGCCGCGTCTCCCAGCCGACGAACTGCTGTTTCCTTGAGTGACTCTCAATCCTCTTCTGTCACTAGATTCCAACTAAATGGCGGGTCCTCGACATCCTCTTCCACTGTCCTAACCATGTTGTCCTCCTTGCCACCAAGATTTTCTAGTTCCTTGTCAATGTATTGAATGTGGGTATTAGGGAGGGGAAACTGAATAATTCAGGTACCTGAAATACTTGGTTCCCCTGGAATTTGTAAATAGGGAAATGTTTTTTTGGG
Source organism: Atherinomorus stipes (assembly GCA_023101725.1). Taxonomy (NCBI): domain Eukaryota; kingdom Metazoa; phylum Chordata; class Actinopteri; order Atheriniformes; family Atherinidae; genus Atherinomorus; species Atherinomorus stipes. Next base: position 29,200 of record JALJCO010010932.1, read on the forward strand.
TTGTGTGTGGGGATAAGGGGGCTGGTTTGTTTTTCCGAGGAAATGAATAATTCAGGTCCTGAATCTGGTTCCCGCTCTTTGTATGGGAATGTTTTTTTAGGAGTTGTTGTTGATGAGGGAATAAAAAGTTGGGCTGCTGGTATTAATTTGTTCTTGTTTGGAGGGGAACTGAATAATCAGTCTGAAATACTGATAATATTCTAATAAAAAATAAATATGTTGGAAGTGTTGGGGGCTGACTAGAAAGCTCTGTTCCTGGGATTAAAAACGTCCTGCTTAAAGGAAAAAGCCAAGAGTTTTTTGTTTTGGGTTTTAATTAATTAATTGTTTTTCCGGGCTTGTCGATTAAAATGTGGTTATAACACTGACATAATTCGTGGGTCGTTTTTACCGAGAAATCGATCAGAAGTGCCGTGAAGACCAGAAGCTTGCGGCTCAGCCTCTCTGGCTGCAGTGCGCGCTCCCGACAAGGGGAAACAGATTCTCATAGGGGAACTGAATTTCGCACAAGACCGGGAGGCTCCAGCTGCAATATTGACACTTTGCACCGAGTCGGCTAATACCTGGATGGAGGAGATGATTATGTGAACAAAACGGGACTTTATTATCACTACAGTTATTATTCTGCTAGGTCGCGATCATCTCTTTGAGCTGATCCTCTGTGTTTTTTATGTTTCCATTATGCTAAGTTAGCTTTAGGCTATCAGGGCAGTCAGAAGCATAAGTTGTTTTAAGGACACTACTGTAAATATTATCACGTTATGCCTCATCTGAAAGCTAAAATCCTACAAAAGGCGCTGAACTGATGATTAAAGCTGCTCTTAGAGCAGAGACCGTAAATAAAGAATAAAGCAGAATCCACGACTAGAGAGCAGCTGCTACTGTTAGCAGCCGAGGCTAACACCGTTAGCTGTCGGGACAGAAACTGTGATGGAAACTAAATAAAGTGTCAGATTGATCTCCTTCCAGTTGTTGTAGCACCCGCAGACAAAGCCATGAATGCTGCTCGTGTTTTAACACTTACAGCATTAAATCTATTCATTAGTTCATCCGCGGAGCTGCTGCGGAGGCAGCGATAGACTCCCGCAACTCTGACTAGACAGAAGTTGTTGTAGGCCGAAGTGGCGGCGCCCATCCTGACTTCCTGAATGAGGTGAATAACTCATCCTATAACTCTTCCTCCATTCTTTCAACACGTCCTGCTGGACGTTACAGGATTTTCATTTCACCTCCGTTTGATTTTTCTCACTTCAGTCTTGCAGAGAAAGCAAGACTTAAAGAAAAGAAAACATTTTCCGTCGCAACTCAAAACCACATCAAGCCCACAACCGCGGTCACGCCATCCCCGTTTCAGGAAGACGTTGCTGCGATCTCCCTACTTGAAACTTGCATGCGCTTCTGCACAACTGTTTACGGCCAACCCGAATGAAGTATACGCGGTGCATTCAAATGCACCTCGGAAACTAGACACTTCTTACTGTAATAGCCTAAACGGAAGGTAAACGGGAGACGGATCAGATTGTTCCTATTCCCTTTGTCAAATTACGTAATCTTGTGTTTAAATTCTTGCATCTTTGCCATATATATATATATATATATAACAATTACACATCAAGACAACAGTGTCACATGTATGCAGGACACCACTAAAATGACCATAACATCAACAAATCACAATGTTATCAACAAAACTCACTGTCATCTTGTTCAACACGTCTCATAGATCATCTGTGGGTTGTTTCAAGCGTTTTTACTGTAGTATATTTAATTTATGACATCAGAAAGACCTGAACATGTCCTATTCAGTTCTATGGAGGACAACACTGAAATGACCATAACATTAAAGGGACACTGTGTAATCAGGAGCAGCTCCCTCGTACTTTTCATGCTGCATTCGCGTGAAACCGGGCAGACCGACGACATCCGCTGCATGTAAAGTTATCACCGGCCTCTATGTGAAGATGTGGTCCATCAGTTACAGTGACATCAGTCCACATCTGTTCGGTTGTCATGGCGATGTCGTATTGTTTTCCCTGACCCATGTTTTACCGTCTTTCGCTCGGCTTCATTGATGAAAATGACATCTGGTTTGTTACCAACGGCCGTCTGCCCGACTGCACGTGAACGCAGCATCAGTGAGACGCTGGTTTCTCCCACTGCAGCGCGGTGACTTTTCAAAGACATTACCTCGAACTGAGCTGAAAACTCCGGTGTGTCCGGTGAGTTTCTGTGTTTTCCTACTGTCACGCTTCTCCCGAACGCAAAAACATGGCGATACGACATGGCAGCCTTCACCGAGCCGCCCCGCTCGATGTGTAAATGAATGATACGATCGGCAAATTTAGAACATAGAGGAGCACTTCAGTTTATTGATGGGAGTGATTACTGATTAATGAAAAAACACTTTTGAACCAAATAATCAGTTTTTGTGAATAAAACACAGGAGAACTTACACAAAATCCCTTTAACAAATCACAATGTTATCATCAAAACTCACTGTCATCTTGTTCAACACGTCTCATAGATCATCTGTGGGTTGTTTCAAGCGTTTTTACTGTAGTATATTTAATTTATGACATCAGAAAGACCTGAACATGTCCTATTCAGTTCTATGGAGGACAACACTGAAATGACCATAGCATCAACAAATCACAATGTTATCAGCTAAAGTCATGGCATCAGGGTTTGCAGGCATTAAAGACCATATTTTATATTCCTGGTGTTATTTCACTGCAGCATTGCTTAATTAAATTGATAAGTTCAGTTTGGCTCAGTACCATGGACAGTGACAAACCCAGAGCTCAATAAACTGTGAAAGATTTCTACACCCTACTTATTGCTGGGAATAATTTTCTCTTATTTAGGCTTTGTTTGGCAGTGGAATGTCGACTAAGTAAATATTCCTTACTTATTGTGTAATGTCCTCTCCAATGTTCCTGCCCACCTACTGTTGTTTTTACACATCCGTAAACCTATCAATTAATAAACTCCCTTTCTTTCATTAAACATTGAGTGTGTTCTTTGAAGATATGCATTGGTCTAGATAGGGGTTTAACTAGATTTTAGAAGGGTCATTCTTTTCTTTGTGGGGTCCGTACAAAAGTTTGATAGCTATGATTATTGGAAAAGAAAAACTGTTGTGGAAGTTAACATTTTTTGCTTTTGGTCTTTTTTTGATACAGATGTTTTTAAAGAATGTATTGACAAATTTTCTTGTTAAAATTTTTTTGGTTTTTAAAGAAATTTTAAATTTGAACATTATTAAGAGATTTTTTGTTGAAAACTGAATGAAATGTAATAAAATAAAGTAAAAGAAAAAGAAAAAAAATTGATGAAATCACTTAGTTTGTAAAATGTTTTTACATAGCTGAACCAGCTACAGAAGCTACAGTAAAAAAGACAAGTTTGGGGAAACAGGATTATTGAACAGTGAATAATAGAGCAAAAAAAGTAAGTCTTGAAAATGAGTTATAATTCTAATGAAAAAAAAAAAAAAATAAAAGATTCACTCTGCATCAGAGACAATTTAACTGAAGACTTTGATTTCATTGAGGTAACATTTAATTTTGATGAATTAAAAGAAAAAAATAAAATAGTAAAGTGTTTTTAAAAAAATATTGAAATAAATTTGTTGTGCTTGTTTTAGTTTAATTGAGCACTGGAAAGTAGTAGACAAGAGGATTAGAAAACAGGTTTAACAGTGCTTTATAAAAATTAAGATGTTAAGTGCTTTTGTTAAATGAGTAAAAATAAAAAAGAAATCATTTAAAATCTGAGTTTGTTTGCATCTTCCAATAGAAGTTTTAAACAACATACACTTGAAATATTGTTTTCTAGATAAAGTGCTTTAAAAGAAACAACATAAAGATATGTGTTTTTAAAATACTTTTTCATTTTTCTTTTCCCTCTTCGCTCTTTAGTGGGAGAAATTGCTTTTGCTTTTCCTGCAAGCATTTTGAACCTGGGGAGGAATGGAGTCTGTGCTTTAAGCATGCATGCAAGTGCTATTGGTCATTTTGGATCTGTTTTACTTTAATTATGTTCATCGTTGAGAATGTTGACTACAACGGTAGGTAGACCAAACATGGTTAAAATATGCATGGCTACTTTGACAAGTCCAGGAAAAGGTTTGAGGAACAGTCTTAAGCAAAAGTCTGGGTCACAAACTGATATTTTTTAAGTAATACATTAGTTTGAGATCAATCAGTTCCATCTGTAGTGATGCAACTTGTGTCCACTTGAAGGTTTGCTTGGCCTCCTCAGAAAAGGTGGTGACATTTCTTACCAGAAAGGGATTCTGGGTGAAGAGGAGGAGCTGCTTCCAAGGCTGAAGGTGTCAAAACGGTCTCTGAAATTTTCAACAAGTTTCTCAATGAACTTGACAAAAGAGGAGACACTTCTCTCCCCTGGAGTTTGATGTTTCAGAGATGGAAAGTGTGTGCAGTCCTTTGGAGATCACTCTTGAAAATATGCAGTTTCTTCTGGAAAGACTGCACAGCTGCAATCAAATCACACACAGAGTTGTTCTGTCCTTGTAATTTCAAGTTCAGTTATTGAGGTGTGATGTGATGTCCCTAAGAAGGCCAGAATATCCATTTTCTTTTCCTCCAGAAAATCTATGACTGTGCAGCCTTTTGATTGGTTTGTTGTGCCAAGAAACTTTTAATTTCTTCTCTTTGCTCCAGAATCGCTGCAGAACTCTGCCCTTACTGAGCCATCTTACATTGCTGTGTAGTAGTAGATCATTTGCATCTGCATCTGCCTCTTAAGAAATTCTCTAAGCAGGGGTGTTGATGTGCTGAAGATGCTCTGAGAACATTGACAAGTTTGATCACTTTGCTCATGACCTCAGATAGTCCTGTGAAAGTGCAGAGCACAAAACAGACTGGTGGATGATGAATGGTATGTGGTCAGGTCTGGATGATCTGCTTTCAAACGAGCCACCGCTCCCTTTTCTCTTCCCATCATGGAGGGTGCCCCATCTGTAGTGATGGAGACCACAGACTGCAGACTGATTCCTCTCTGTTCCAGCATCTCTTTTATGGCTTGGTATATGTCCTCTCCCCTTGTTGCGTTTCTAGTGCTGTCACACCTAACAAGTCCTCACAGAACTCCTTCTTCTCTGCATTATAAAATCTCACATACACCAACAGCTGGGCGTTGTCACTGACATCAGTTGATTCATAGCTGCTAACGCTATGCATGGTGCACTCTGAATGGATGCTTCCAGTTGTGACAGCACATCACCAGCTAAGATTTCAGTTCTTCGTGCTGCTGTTGTAGCTGACAGTGGTATTTGCTTTATTTTCTCCAGGAGTTCTTCTCTTGGTTTACCATCCAGTATTGTTTCAGCAACGGCATTCATACAGTCCTTCACTATGCATCCGTCCGTGAAGGGCTTTTTGTGTTGCGCTAATATCCACTGTACTCTTAATGAACACTCATGTGCACGCTGTTGTGCAGTCAAGGACTGGGTAAGGACTCTGGTTGAACGATCATACTGGGCTCTGAGTTCATTTATTTTCGTGGTTCTTACCCCAGATCCTTGTGGGTAAGTTTCCTCAAACTTTTTATGTTTAGAATCATAGTGCCGTTTAACGTTGCCACTTTTTACGATCGCCACAGACTCACAGCAGATTAAACATATCGGTTTTGTAGAATGTCCGGGGAGAACAAACGCATATTTGTCCGTCCACTCATCTTTGAATGCTCTGTTTTCATAGTCTACCTTCCTGATTTTTGAACACGCCATTTCCAAGACTTCGACATTTAACCGCGGTGCTTGCTTCGGTTCAGTTTTTCTACTTCTGTTCAGTTTTTCATCTCCGGGCGCAAACAAACGTAGGTCTAACGTGATTGGAGGAGGTTGTGGCCAGAGGGCCCGAACAGCCGTAGCTGAGCTGTCGAAGCTGTGCCTGATGAAAATTCTCGTTTGAGCTAAACTACCATAAATTCATTATATCACATAAAATGTTCAGCGGTCCGAGTAAAAGCTTCTCAGGGTCCGGATCCGGACCGGAGTCCGCCAGTTGGCGACCCCTGGTCTAGATTATGTAATTTTGTGTTTTATGCAAGTACCTCTGGAAATGCATCTCGTGTCATATGTGAAAGGTACCTGCAGGAATCATATCAGTTAAGATAGTACAGCTGAAGTTGCTCAGGTGTATCCTCACCCATAGGTTTTATGAGGTTCTGCAGACAGACCTGAATTTACTTGTGCTCCAATAATTCTAATGCCTTTCCACGATCATGATATGATATTTACATGAGAAAGACATTATATTTTCACATTTCGTTATATCCCAGTATTAGTTGTGCAAATTTTTTTGCTTTATTTTTTCGTAATGACCCGGCTGCACCTCAACTGACTACAAAGGGTTTACCTGATTATTTAATAAGGGTGGGGAAAACTATCAATACACTGAAATATTTTAATATTCTCATATGCCGATACCATATCTATATTTAAAAACACAATGAAATCTTGCAAGATATCATTGTTTTGTTACAAAATCTCATGAGATTTTACGAAATACAAAAGGTTTTGTAGCAGAATGATGAAATCACACGGTATATCTTGAAATCTCATGAGATTTCGTAACAAAATCATGATATCTAGCAAGATTGCATTCGTAAAATAGATTGATACTAGGTTTTTAAATATAGATATGGAATCAGCATATGAAAATATTGTGATATTTTAGTGTATCAATATTTTTTCCCACCCCCATTATCTAAACTGTTTGGAAGACAATCCTCCCCAAGATATAAAAACTTGCTAACTCTCTTTAATTACTTCGATTTAACAAACATTTCTAACCAGTGTTTCATCTGTTGCATCACTGCAGTGGAGCAATACCTTTATGCTAAACATGTTTCAACAAACAACAGCTGTTTGATACGATATTAAACTTTCAGACAAATTAGGGTACAAATACCAGGATATATGGTATATCGTCATCGAAAATAAATATACTGTGATATTATATTTGGTCCATATTGCCCAGCCCTAGATTCCATACACTTGATTCTCATTTATGATTGAGCTAAACTCCAGCAAATATTTACGTTTAACAATGATCCAGTTAATCTGATGTCTTCAATTAACAACATATCTTGGACATTCAACACAGGGAGTCACAAAGTCCAGAATTTGAGGTTATGGATCAACATGGGACTCAATGTTAATAGAGGTTAAACAGAGCACATTATCTTTTATATACTAGGGTAAAATCAAGACGATTTTCCAAGTGTTGATGAGGCGCCTTACAAGTTGTGAAGTGTACTACATACTTTGGCAAATGAGGTATATCATTTTACATGATCCTTCATGTTTAATCACCAGTTTGTCTGACAGTCTCCCTAAATTACAGAAAAAATGTAAATGGATGTGGTGAAAAGGTACATTCAAAAACATACATGTTAACTGTTAGATCTGAAACTCTGAGGATTTTCATTTAAATAAAAAATAGGATTTTTAATCCCAATCAGGATATTAAGCTCTGCATATACTGTAACTGACCTCTAGATGTACTCGGGAAAAATGACCTGCCATGCTTCAGCACCTACCCACAGATGTATGAGACGTGTTCAACAAGATGACAGTGAGTGAACATTGTGATTTATGGTCATTTCAGTGGTGTCCTGCGTAGAAATGCATGTGACGTGGTCAGGACTTTCAAATATCTGAAAGCAATTGGCCCACCTTTGGCACTATGGGACTAAAACCCAGGTTTCCTAGATCCAAGCATAGTTCACCAGTTGGCTACCACTGCTCCTGATCTTCTTAGATGGCTGGTTTGGATTTGCTGATGGAGTTAAATGTGATCAGCCCAAAGGGGTCTAAAGTTATCAGTAGTGAATCAGGATTTTGGTAGCAAATTGGAAATGCTAAATAGCTTAAATGTCATCAAAACATACAAATGTTCTTTTAGAACTATTCAAAATTTCTGCAATAATATAGTATAGGTGAGAATATCCCTACCCTGACATAAGCTAGCTAACAGTCATGCTTTTACTCACTATGGTCATAATATATAAAAGAATTTATGGAGAGGTTACTTTGTTGGCTGGCTGGCCTTTTCCCCCCATAACAGCAGACAAGTGCCCATAATTCTTGCAAGAAAAGGAATCGTCTTTGGGTTCATAAATTTGTCACAAGAAAATCACCAACCATAAGGGATTACCAATTCACAATGGTTTGTGAACTGGTCCAAAAACCTGGGTGCTATCAACAGTATGGTCCTTACAATATGACACAAAAGATATAGCTTCACTGAGATGCACAGGATTAATTTTCTAAACAACTGCTTTGAGGTTTACGGATTTTTGGGAAGATTTGAAGAAGGAAATGATTATGTAATTCCAAAGTGGAAAGGCATTAGAATTATTGGAGAACAAGTAAATTCAGGTCTGTTGTCTGCAGAACCTCATAAAACCTATGGGTGAGGATACACCTGAGCAACTTCAGCTGTACTATCTTAACTGATATGATTCCTGCAGGTACCTTTCACATATGACACGAGATGCATTTCCAGAGGTACTTGCATAAAACACTAAATTACATAATCTAGACAAATGCATATCTTCAAAGAACACACTCAATGTTTAATGAAAGACAGGGAGTTTATTAATTGATAGGTTTACGGATGTGTAAAAACAACAGTAGGTGGGCAGGAACATTGGAGAGGACATTACACAATAAGTAAGGAATATTTACTTAGTCGACATTCCACTGCCAAACAAAGCCTAAATAAGAGAAAATTATTCCCAGCAATAAGTAGGGTGTAGAAATCTTTCACGGTTTATTGAGCTCTGGGTTTGTCACTGTCCATGGTACTGCAGTGAGCCAAACTGAACTTATCAATTTAATTAAGCAATGCTGCAGTGAAATAACACCAGGAATATAAAATATGGTCTTTAATGCCTGCAAACCCTGATGCCATGACTTTAGCTGATAACATTGTGATTTGTTGATGTTATGGTCATTTCAGTGTTGTCCTCCATAGAACTGAATAGGACATGTTCAGGACTTTCTGATGTCATAAATTAAATATACTACAGTAAAAACGCTTGAAACAACCCACAGATGATCTATGAGACGTGTTGAACAAGATGACAGTGAGTTTTGTTGATAACATTGTGATTTGTTAATATTATGGTCATTTTAGTGGTGTCCTGCATACATGTGACACTGTTGTCTTGATGTGTAATTGTTATATATATATATATATATATATATATATGGCAAAGATGCAAGAATTTAAACACAAGATTACGTAATTTGACAAAGGGAATAGGAACAATCTGATCCGTCTCCCGTTTACCTTCCGTTTAGGCTATTACAGTAAGAAGTGTCTAGTTTCCGAGGTGCATTTGAATGCACCGCGTATACTTCATTAGGGTTGGCCGTAAACAGTTGTGCAGAAGCGCATGCAAGTTTCAAGTAGGGAGATCGCAGCAACGTCTTCCTGAAACGGGGATGGCGTGACCGCGGTAAGCCCACAGATCCACCACTCCACCGCAGCAACTAAACCTCACTAAACACCAAACATCACAAGCACACAAATCCCGGGCTTATTACCACTTACCGATTAAAGCAAACACATCACACCAAGCTTTGGAAATTCTCACCTGCTTTCTCCACGAGGCTTCCCTCGATAACAACTCTTTGTCTGATCTTCTTCCGCCACGTCGTTTCTCTCCAGCGGGCTGACCTCCGCAGAGGACAGAAACCAACAATCATCAGTATCCAAGATACGTCTGAAAGTATTCATGAAATAATGTTGCAGAGAATACCTTGTAAAGAAGAGAAGCGGAGCCTCCAGATATTCAGTCTCTAAACTTTGTTCTTGTGATGTTCTGCTTCACTCCGCCTCGATCTGATGAAGAGAACTCCGATCAAAGAATGGAATGCGGAAGTCACGTGCTGCTGCTTCTTCTTCTTGGTTTGTAAACAACGTAAAAGGTGCATTACCGCCACCAACTGGTACGGAGTATGGGTCAGGACAGACCCCATGTAAATTTCCACATTCCATTGGGGGGGTGGGGGGAAGCCACCAGGACAGAAGAAGATGACATGCAGGTGTATCTGAGGAAGAGGCTGAGGTCCAACCCCCCCCCCCACACACACACACACAAACTACTCCTTAACTATTGAGTGTCACTCCCAGTGAAGTCCTAACCTGACTCCCGCCACCTGGTATTTGCAATACCATCTGGGGAGGGAGTTAACCCGATGTCATTTCAAATTAGTCTTTTTTTTCTAAAACTCTTGCATGTGATTGGATAGAAGATCTGTCCGTCATCTTGACTGACACGCTACTTCAGCCACTCACGTTGAACCGAATGACGCAACCCGTGACGCAACTCAGAGCGACACCAGAGCCACCACGCATAGAGGATCGAGTTATCAAAACATGTTATCAAGCTCAAAAAGCTTCAGTCAAACAACATGGCGGCGGCGGCACATCATCACCACCAACGAACGCATTCAAAGCCGTCCTCTGTTCGTCTTTCAAGGAAGATATATTTGGAAGATTTGACAAAACAGTGGAAATAGCCAAATCAATTTCGTCGCTCTGATTCCTACGGCAAGCCGCCATGATTGTTGTTGTCTGAAATAACTGACTGACTACACTGCTGTCGCCTGTGCTTCTACATCACATCCGGCCAAAACGCCGCCCATCCTTCAAAAGTCCCACCCGCGATTAGTGATTGGCTCCTACTATTCTCTAACCAGACGAAATCACCTATAACTGTCGCCTTACTCAGATGGAGTGCGTGAGGAAAGGGAACGCCCCCGCGTGTACTTGTTGAACGCACCCAGATGATGTAAATCAGGTTAGTGAAGTCCCACTCACAGTTGTGGAGGGCGCTTTGATTGGAGGTGGAGGGTGTAAATGAGAATGAGACGCCCTCTTCCCTCCACTGGAACAGGAAAGCAGTCATCACCATGGCAACACAAACATGCCCGTGTTAAATACATCCGTGTGGAAATAACTCAGGTGTGAAGAACAATGTTTTATTGTGAATAAATAAAAATCATGATCCTACACAAATAAATAGATGATCAAATTATTATTAATACTAGAAATACACCTACTTATTAATTAATAATCAAAACTACTATTATTACTGTTACTAAGGATCATTTATCATCATCATTATTATTGTGCCAATAAGAGGATTATAACCCTCTTTCCCTTCCATGAGCACCAGTGGTTTGAGGAATACCTGCAGCGCAGCTGTCATCACTTTTCTCCCATAAAATAACTATTTGTGATTTTTTATCAGTATTGACAAACGTCCAGGACACGTGTGGAACTCGTGCAGAACACGGCTGTTTCCTCCTCCATTTAGTTGTTGCACCCGCTCCAAAATTCTAGCGAGTCTGTGATCAAGTGACTCAGTGATGAAGGGCTGAACAGTCCACTCACCCTCCACGGTTTGAGATGGTCTTTAAAGGGATATTGTGTAAGTTCTCCTGTTTTTTATTCACAAAAACTGATTATTTGGTTCAAAAGTGTTTTTTCATTAATCAGTAATCACTCCCATTAACAAACTAAAGTGCTCCTCTAAGTTCTAAATTTGCCGTCCGTATCATTCATTTACACATTGGCCCTCATTTATCAAACGATCGTAGAAATGATCGCACATCTGATCGTAAAAATGGTCGTACGATTGGAACCACGTGTGAGTTATTAAAACGTTCGTATCGGTCTAATCTCGTCGTACGAACAAGAGTCTTGATAAATTCCACAGCTGAAATCCATCGTCATTTAAATGTCACGCCCACGGTTACGCCCTTAAACATGCATGATTATGAGGCTTCACCCAGCGAGGTTGAACCGTGGAGAGGAGCAGGGGCGTCTCCAGCCTTTAAGGACAACCTGGGCTTAGCCTGGAGTCACACTAGGTGTACATTTGATAAAAAAAAAAAATTAGGCAAGCTTTTCTTTAGTCTTTTGCTGCAAAAATGTGTTTTAGAAGGCAATAATAAACATAATGGAGTGGATAGATTGTCATTTTAATTTAAAAAAATTAACTAACCACAAAATCAACAATGAAATGTTGACCATTATGTTGCTAAAACACATGTGTTGCACTCACGCAGAACAGTTCATACAGTATTTACCTTTTGTCCTCTCTTAGACTCATCACTGACCCTCCTCATCATCACATGTTCTCTTCTCACCTCTTATCTCATTATTTGCTCTTCTTTTTCTTTCTAATTTGTTCTCTTCTCCTCATTGCTTGTTCTCATTTTCTCCTCATTTATTCGTTTTTAGGTTTCACAAATCAGAAACAGTGCTTTAATTAACCTGCAGTCCCTAAAGAACATCTGAGTCTAGGTTTGAAAAGTCTACGTGTTGTAGTTTTTACACAGGACCTTGTTAAATGTTGTCAGCAGAAAATTATTTGAGTGGAATTGCCCTTTAAGCCAAAATCGAAACAGAAGCTGGGAAGGAGTTGCTGCTAACTTCAGCCTCGTTTTTATGTTGGAGGGTTTCATGACTTTTTCATCTTGTTTTTCAGGAGAAAAAAAGCGTCAACACTGTGATATGTTACCTTTTACTTTCCTGCTGAAAAGCTGAGGATGTAACTGCTGCTTTCTCTCATATTTTCTCTCCATCTCTGCTCTCATCATGCTGATACTTTAATGTGACTGCTGCTCTCCTCTGCACATGCGCACACGGAGCTGACAAACTTTAGCTTCATCTGACATCAGATGGGGGCTAATCGGACCACAGACTTCACACACACACACACGCTCACTCACACACCACACCAACAGGAGCTAGGCTGGACCTGCGCATTCATGGTGCGTTCAAGTGCTGGTAGAAAGCTGGGTCATTTGGATTTTCATCTTGTTAAATGTTAAACTTTCCTGCTGAAAAGCTGAGGAAAAGCTGAGGAAAAAAAGTCAGATTTTCATCTGACTTTTTTTTCAAGAAAAGGTGGTTAAACAGTGAATTCATACCCGGGGCTAGACTCAAAACATCCGGGGCTGAAGCCCCGGTAAAATCGGCTGGCGACGCCACTGGAGAGGAGAGATTCTGCCAGAAAAGAAACTTTTGGAGGGATCAAGACAGAATTCCTCATTGTGAGGTGGGAAAGATTAAAGAGGTGTTTGGCAGCTTAAAAACCGAAGTCAGAGACAAAACGCTTGCACGGAAGAGGATCAGTCAGTCATTAATAAAAGTCTCAATCTAGGCCTGATTTATATGGTTTTAATGTTTTATTAGTAATGAAATTTAATAATAAATAAATAAAATTTAATAATAGCCCATATCCGATGGCGACGTAAGGAAAAAAAAAGGGGGGCAAAAAAAAAGGAGGGGGGAAGAAAAGAAAAAAAGAGAAAAAAGGAAGAAAGGAAACGGACGAAGAGCACGAGGGGGGGGGGGGGGGTGTGCAGAGAAAGCACGCTGCTCTCTGTGAGGGGGGGCGGGAGGGAGCATCACTCAGGAAGGCAGCAGAGGCAGAGGAGCAGAATAAGCGCGCGGTAGAAGTTTCTTTTTGCTTTTGCACCAAAAACACAATATTTATATCGGCCACATTTTGGCCGATGCCGATTAATGGGCCAGACGCCAAAATCGGCCTCTAATGTAAATATCTCTGAATGCAGCTCAGCAGGGACGTGATGATGTTTAACGGCTCGTATACAGCAGTCGCTTCTCTATACGGGTCACAAGAGTCCAACACTTCCATCTTATTCCTGTATCTTTCCTTGTGGCGACTGACAGCTGATTTAAACAACTTTTCTGTCGTGTGCAGTGTTGTATAGTTACTAAGTAAAAATACTTAGTTACTTAACTTAAGTAGCATTTTTTTGTATTTGTACTTTACTTTACTACTTCTATTTCTGATGACTTTTACTTTTACTTCACTACATTTTGCGAGAAAAATCAATACTTTTACTCCATTACATTTACCTGAGCATCTTAGTTACTAGTTACAAAATACATAACATAAATAAGGAAAGTAATAGTCAATGCACAATCTTTGTTTTGTTGTAGTGGGACTAGTAGCCACTAGCAGCAGCCTTGTGCAGCCGTCTCTGAAGCTAAACACACCTTTACCTGCCTCAGCAGCAGGTGAACGGCTGTTCAGCATCACTGGTCGGGTCTTCAGTCCAAGAAGAGCGAGACTGAGTTCTCACCATTTTGAGAAACAACTTCTTTTGAGGTTGAACAAAAAGTTTTTCAGGGTTGACTGGATGGACAGTTCAAGTGCTGTCGCACTGCAGTCATGTTAAAGTTCAACCAATCAAGTTCTTCGTTTGCTTGCATCACCTCCAAGCACCAAGACTTTATTAGGAATGATTTAATATTGAATGGACGTGGGTATGAATGTTGGTAGGCATGCAGGTCTGTAAGGATGTTTGTGTGTATAATATTTTTCTATATGGTTGGTTTATGTAAGGAGGTATTGAAACTTCTTTAAACTTCGCAAATTAAAACTTAAAAACTAAATTAAACAGAAATAAAGAAAATGTTAAACTCAAATTTCTGATTGTGTTTTATTTAACTGTACTTTTTACTTTTGATACTTAAGTACAGTAAATACTAGCTATTTTTTTACTTTCACTCAAGTAATATTCTAGCAGGCAACTTTCACTTTTA